>JAQGAP010000252.1:0-46786 GCA_034697805.1 Orchesella bifasciata
GTTTGTGCCACTGAACCCACATATTGGCTGTTGCTTTCTCTCATAACATAGGTCCCACGCGGTCATTACTATTTTGCGAGGAAACTGCTTTGATTCTCTTGGAAATACTTTTTCCGTTAGCCAAAAGTCAATTACAAGTGTATGCTGCCTAAACAAACGTAACAAGCTCAACAAGTGTTGAGGATCTTTGGTGTTGACAACTTGATAGGTCTGGAGAAAGTTGGGAACTTTCTCTTTTGGAAAAACTTGAAGCCAAGAGCTATATATCATGTCAGGCCCAGGCTTTGCTTTCAAACAATCAAAACATTCTAACAGCTCTTTTTCAGATAATCCAGAGTAGTAGTAACTTAGATGAGTGAGAATAATGGCAAGATCGGGATGACCAAATTCAGTACGTTCTGCAGCCACATCTTTTGCTCGGAAGGGGACAGCCATTTTTCTCTGCCCTTTCGGATCCACGCCATATTCCACCCTCCAACGCTTGCTCAGTGCTAACTCCAATATTCCTCGACGAATGTATCCAGATACAAGAAAAATTTTAGATAATAATTCTGGGTTATCTGCAAATATAGCCATGACATTCGAGTGCGCTGTCTCGTCAATGCCACTGTCAGTGAGGAATAACTTCACACAATTTCGTTCTGATGAAGTAAGCTTCAGTTCTTGCAAAAACCGATCTGCAAGACTGCTACAAAACTCCTGTTTGCATGCTGAGCTGAGCAAGCGGAAATGATTGAATTTTTCGGGACTCTGTTCTGATTCAATCGGATTGTACTCCACAATACTGGGACCGAATTGATCAAATAGGTCGCTTGCAATATCCATTAAAATCTTTAAAATCTTCTGACAAGTTTTCCACCTCAACTCCCCTCCGTCAACGGGTGCTTGAGTTCCTGTCGTGTAGACAAGCTGGTATTTGACACCCAGGAGCTCATCACTTTCATCCATAATGTCTCTTGCATGTTCTCTTAACCAATTTTCCATGTTTAAAAGCTCCAGGCCTAATTCAACATTTCCTTTTACAATTTGATCGTAAACTTTCAAGCGGAAAGAAAGGTTGTGTTCTGGACGAGTAAGAACAACTCCATTCATCCTAAGGCACTCTGCATACGCATCAGTCATTGTTTGCAGACAATTAGCTTCAATGTCCATGTCTCTTCTGCATGGAAATGTGTACAGTCGTCTGTTCAACAAACCTCCTATGGCGAATGACAAGATTTTCAAATTAGTTTTAAAAATGGAGTTGAGAACTGTGACCCTGCACAAAGTTGCTTCATTTGCAAGGGCGGCACACAACATTGGGACGATGACAGATGTTTTTCCTTCTCCCATGTTAAGTTGCACAACTCCATTTTTTCCATCAGGCATTTTCATCATTTGAATTGCAACCTCCACCTGTATTTGTCGTATCATCATATCCAACTCCAACTCAAGTAGCAACCACTCAGGATGTTCTGCTGGGCTCCAGTTTTGGTGGCCCGCGTTTTCCAATTCTCTTTTTACCTCGACTGAAACAGCTTCCGAAGTGTACCTTTTGGATTTCAAGGTTATGATACGATTGTGTCGTTTCTGATGAGACCAGAGAACAGTCATAGCCCCAACCACCCATTCCAGTTGAGATAAATTCCTGTTGGGCTCATAAGGCTTTAAAACGGGTAGCAATGACAGAGGGGTGGTTCTTGGACAGATACCTGTCTGGAATATGATCTTTTTAAAAATATTATCCTGCAGTTTATTTGCGATGCAGTCAGAGAGCCTTGTGATCTGTGCACTGCAGAACTCGTTCATTTCCCAAATTCCACGTCGGAACTTCTTTCTTTTGCCGTCAACCCATCCGTTTTTAAATATTTGCATTGCTGATGTTAGAGTGTCTTGAGTTACGAAGGAATCCAAGTGCATTTCTAAGTCAATTTTTGGTGATTGATCTGATACAATTTTAACGGGGGTTGTTGTCTTGTTAAAATGTCCAATCTTTTCCGATAGTTTTAATTTTTCGGCATTTCCACGTTTGCCAGACAAATATGGAATGAGTGTATTTAGTTTTTGCTCTACGTCTTGGACAAATAATGTAAGCTCATGATTTTTGTACCAATCATTTAGTTTTGCATTCACACTGGCTAATGCCTCTTCATTTCTCAGGCCAGGGGAGAGAAACAATTGTTTCCTGCAGTCTTTTACAGCCTGGCAAGGCCAATCTGCTCCTAATGCGTTAATTATGGAGCCCATGGCATTTTTCAGTTGGGTTTCAAATTGCAACTTTTCTTCGTCATACAACTTGCGCTCTTTCTGATGGTCACTTGTACATTTTTGATCTTCAGTTAGCCAATAGTTGTAGCGAAATGTTGATGCATTTGAATGCACAAGGGAACAAGGTTTCTTGCGATAATCTTCCCAAGTAGAAAATCTATATGAATGTGTCATAAGTAATTCTTTAATTTCCTTGTCAACAAATTTGTTTGCTGTTGGATTCCAATACTTCCCATTTAGAGGTGGGGATGGTGGCTCAGGAAAGGAGTCGGCATATGATGCAATAAAATGCAAGTTCATGATTTTCTCAAAGAGGGATGCATCACGATAGCTTAGGGTGGCTAGTAAAATTTTCCACGCTTGTTTTTCTTCATCAGAACAATCAGCTTTATTCTTCTTCAGTGACAAACTGTGTGAGTAAAATCGTAGCCAATTTTGTCTGAAGTCAAGCCCAACAAGGGTGCTCAAACTCAGGCAATGTAAATTTTCAAATGGAGTCGCATTAAGGTTTTCAGAGGTGATGAGGTAGGTAACTAAACTATATTGTTTATTTACCTGGATGTATTTTGTCTTATCAAAATAGAACATGGCTTCAGACATAGCGAGAAGATTGTTGCAATGTAGTTCTGTTCTCAGCTGAGGACACTCAACGTTTCCAGTTCCAACTTGAGATAAGCCTGCTTTAGGAAGATATTCGGGTTTTATAGCAACATTTTGATTGTAAAAGGATAAGGAACGGCGATAAGCTCTCATCTGTAGTTTTGTTGTTGAGGTTTCCGTATATCGCTCCCTGAAGGGTGGATTGCTAGTAGGAAATAATGCTGCAAGTCTTACACTATCCGAAATAAGCTTATCCACAATGAAAGAGAACCCATCAAAAGCTGCCAATGATGGAAGCCCCCTTGGCCAACTCGTACTTTCCATTTTTTGGGGTGATTTAGCTGAAAACTGGGAGCTATACCCGGTTCCATAATATTCTCGTATGGGAGAGAAGCCTTTGATTGTCTTTAAAATTGCAAGAGACTCAGAATCATAAGGAGAGCAAGACCAGACAAGTGCTGACTGTAGAATCCAAACTGCCATTTCCGTTCCAGTTATTCCTGTGAAGATATCTGGTAAACTTGAAGAGGTGGCAGCATGTAAAGCTGCCAAATACAACCATGCAGCTTTGTTCTTATCCGCTTTTAACCTTTTCAATTCCTCGTCAAATTCATAGCAGAAAAACGGAGGTTGTTGTAGATTTTCCAAATTGATCTCCACAACTTGATGGGATTTCTCTGTTTCTCGCACATGAATACTTCCATGGGGCATGATGAGCATTCGCTTTTGTACTTGATAAATTTCCAAATTTTCTGAATAATCAACGTTATCAAGTAGAATGCCTTGTTGAAGACCCACCAAAGTCCCCATGCTCTGCTCGCTTAAGAAATCAGGAGATTCGTCGCTCTGCTTGCTGCTTATTTGGAAATCCGGATATTCCACACTCTGCAAGTAATGTCCCACAAGATTAAATTTGAGATTATATCGAGGGAGCTTTGCTGTCAAGAGTTCATCATTGTTAGGGTCCACAATGACATTGATAAAATCTGGTTTTTCGATCTTTGCCAATGCTTTGCAAATTGTTTTGAATTCTTGTGATTGGATGGACAGAAAAAATGAACCACTTTTCATGTCTTTCAGTTTCCACAGTCCGTCGTTTACACATCTAACGAGGGTGAAGTCGGTTGGTAGATTGTAATCTGAGTTATGGCTGGGTAATGGTCTAAAATGGACTTCGGGTTTGTTTGCATTCAGCCAATGACTGTATTTTGTGATGAAATGTGAAACTAGATGGCCTTTAAACAACCCAGGATCAAGCAAATCTAAGCTAACATCCATGTTGAGTTCTCTAATTTGGACAGGATTCTGATTTCGAGGACCAGATCTTGGAATGAACTCATAATGTTTTCCATGAAATGGGTTCACAGTCCGATAATTCTGCTTATCTTTCTGAACCTTGAGTTTATTGTAATTGAAAAATAGTCTGTACCGTTCGTCACATTCAATTTCAATAGGTAAAGTAGCTTGGGTTTGGCCATCCACAGTGAATACTCCTGTAATGATATCAAATGCCACATAATGTTGTGCGTTGTTTGCTCCAATGTAATTCCCAACAAATAAATTTTTGGTGTTTTCTTCAGAGACCCAGCTTTCACCTTGCAGACTGCATTCATTTGCTTTGCTCCATTGTTTGCATGCAAAAGTGTGGAGTGAAGACGCTACTTTAGCTGGTGCAACGGCAGCTTGAATTTTTAATCCCACTTCGAAAGCGGAATGCACAAGACTTTTAATAAAATCAGACGTGGGTAGTTGCTCGAACTCGACCAAATCATGAAATCTTGCCTTTGTTGAAAACCAATGAATTAGATCCTCTTGAAGGCAAGTTACAGAGTTTAAGACAGTTGATGACGTTGTATTGAATGAGAAAGCTGAGCAAAGTGTAGCTTCCAACAAGGCTTTCTTAAGTAGCTCCACAGCTGGTCTGTGACTGTAGCTATCAGCCTGCTTCACTATGCTCTCCTCAATCCGCTTAACCCAGTCATCCACTACGTTTCTGCATTTCCGCAACAGTTTGGCCCCAGATTCAAGGCATGACTGATTCAATTCCATGATGCGGATTGTGATGACAACGACATTGAAAAGGACCAGTGGACGACTGTAATTTGTTTCATTTAGATCCACGACTTGCTCCAACAGTTCCAGAAAATCTTGTGAGAAAAGATAGTTATATGCAAAGTCAAGGTGGGAATCTCTATTTCCATTATCTTTTTGCCCAATTTCCCAAATTGTTTGAAGTATTAAACAAGTTGTGGCTTCCCTTTCTAGAGCCAATGTTCGATTTGAAATGGATCTATAAAGATTTCTGAGTTGAATGCGATGTCCAGCCCGAACGGAACCAAATGAGATGAATTCTGCAATCGTCATGTCTTTGTGGCAGTTGAAGGATTCTGCAATTACCCTGTTTTGATTGTGTGAAGAGCTCGTCACGGTGTACTGTAGATTCTCATAAACCTCCGAATCAGGACTACAGGTTTTGCTTATTTGAAAAGTGCACGATGTCTCAACATTTTCACTTGCGCAGGCTTTACCTGTAATGTCATACTCGCAGTTAATTCCATTGTTGACGATAAAGTTGCTGTCGTTATCGAGTACGTCAGGATTACGAATCTGATGGCTTTTAGTTGCTAGTGAACATGTGTTAAAAAGATTCATTACTTGGCATTGCTTGCTAGTGAGTTGGTAACTTGTCAGGTTTGAATAACTCAAGAACTTCTGTGTATATGTAGGATATATAGTAGTAACATTTGCACTACCAAACAAGGGATGCTTTAAAATTTCGAATTTGAAAAATGCTAAAGCATCTCGCAGTTCTCCCAGCTTGTGGGGAAGCTGAAGCTCAAACATGATAGCGTGCTGTTGATCGGTTTTTAAGGGTGGAAGTGGGCGTTCGTACACTGGCACGGAATATCTTTTCATTTTTAACACGCTCTTCAAATTACAGCGATGGCATGTGAGCTTCAGGTTTCGTTGTTGAGATGTATATAAATAAGACTCATTCATCAACGTGTAGACGCATTTGCATGAACCTTCAAGTGTAATCTTATAAAGGAGTTCTTGACACTCAACACGAACTCTGTCAACCTCGGCATTCTTTTCAGCGATTTTCCTCTCCGTGTCTGCAAGGATTGAGGATCTTAGGCTCTGCATTTCATTGTCGTTTTTAGCAAATCTAACAGCAAACGTGTCTGAATTGACTTGTCTTGAGGACACAATATTAGGAAAAATTGCATGACTATCTCGACCTTGAAAGTAGTCCAACAATTCGTCCTGAAGCTGCATATCTTCTTTATGGGGCAACAAGAGCTTGTCAAACTCGACAGTATCTATTCCAGATTTGTATTCCAGTAGCAGTGGATATTCAGTTGCAGCACTTTTATCCAAAACGTAGAGTGATTTCAAGACGCACAGGAGCATCTGGCTGAAGCCAACGGGATTCAGACCACTGTTGTAAGCAGGTGATGCTATTTGGACGTATGCCAAAATTAGCTGGGAAACGTTTTCAGGTGAATTTTCATCCAAATATTTCTTTATGAAGTTTTCGGTGTCGTGCAACCAAATCTGAATCTCCAGCTTAAACTGAATCCGTTTCATGGGTGCTTTTTTCGTAAAAATAAAGCTTGTGCTTCCAGTCAAAATTTCCTCAAGGGTAATATATCGTTTCTGCTTCAAGGACTTTGATAAGCCTACCAAATGGTTTGGTACATTCGGAAGAACATATTTTTTCTTTCTCCGGCGAGAGCGACCTCTCGCGAGATTCTGAGGAGGTTTGGACTCATTAACTTCATTTGGAGGATTTATCCATGCGTCAAGTGAAGGAATGTGATGTTTTAAGCTATCAGCAATTTCAGTTTCCCTAAACCGGATTGGAGGAATTACATGAGACTCCACCTCTGAAATATTCTCCCAAATTGCACTCAGGCGTTTACTAACAGTGGCAACGACGAATTCCACATATTCTAGACATGCAGAATTGACTTCAAAATTTTCTTGCAAGGTTGAAGTTAATTCTACCTGCATATTTTCAAGCTTTTTCACTCTTCTTCCTAATTTTGCAAGAATTTGACTAGATACATCCATATTTTCGTTGTGGTGATCCTCACAAATTGATGCTAGCGTGCGCAAAACAACACATTTGTAAATAATCTTGGCTAACTGGGTATTCCCCGTGATGGTCATGATTTGGAGCTGCAGTGCAGTTTTCACCGCCATCCACATTCCTGAACGACGGAAGGGAACAACGTAATATGATGTTTTGCAGTTGACTTCGTCTCTGATTTTTTTGGTGACCTTGATTTGATCAATGGTTTCTGAACTCATAGCTGCAGGGATGAGAAGGCCAACAATCCAGTCTGATAACAGGAAGGGATTAGCAGCCTCACGGTGGTCTGAATAATAGTGTCCCACATTTTCTGATTTTTGTGCTGCAATCTCAAACTCTTGTGTGATCAATTCATGCAAATGAGAAGCAAACATTTTGGATACAAGCATGTCCTCGTTCAGAATTACTTCATTAGTTTCAGGAAAGTCCATTACCAATGAGCCCACAGTTGACATAACAGTTTCGCAAGAAAGGGACGATCTGAATGTCCTGATTTGCAGTTTATCATCATCCTTCTTGGTGATCATAATCGTTCCATTCTGCTTGCGAATATAGAGCGAAATGGTATCACCAACACGTAGGTCTCGAGCCTCCTGTTGAAATTCCTTGATAAATTGTTCTTTTCTCTCTGGTGAGTTTGGTTGAAGCTGTATCCATTTTTCAAACATTCTTCTCGTCGACTCCAGTTCAGGCAAAATTCTTTTGGATGAGATTTCAGCGATAGCATCATGTATGTATCTCAGCATCACTGCTTCTATTGACTCTAAATCCTCATTTAAAGCGATGTCTGGTAGTTTTCTAGTTAAAAATGTGTGGACAATTAGACCTGATAAGTCCTGCTTCTCGGCTGGTAACTCTGATGCCTGGCTTGAAGTGGACGTGGCTGTGGAACTGACTGGGCTCCCGTCTCTGAGTGTCGCTGTGGATGAGAAGGGGTCATTAGAACCTGTTTGTTATGCAAACTAATGCTGGTTTGTATGCTGTTTATAAAATAACATTTCACATTTCATTCGTTTTAGTCAGAAATTTACCGTTATCGTAAAACATCATTTTGGAAGAATCCTGCGAGATTTAGTGCAGGTAAAAAATTGGTGCCTTACACTCCTACTGCTGCTCCCATCTCCGGGTCACGCAATTCCAAGGACACACCTTCAACCTTGCTGTGATAAATCGGAACCTGAAATAAGCGAATATGAGTAAAAATTCTAGCATAATGAAAGCGCTTCGTCGCTCGTCAAAACATAAATCACACAACCCGTGAAGGCAATGTGATACCAATACCTTTTCCCTTATGTTAGATGTATAAGGATTATAAAAAGGTTCACAATGTGAATTTCTGTTTAACTAAAGTAATTGACTAATGTGGTAGTCATTAATATTTATTTGTCTGTCAAAAAATCTAAGAACTTTTAAATGCAACAAGTGGTCATGTAGCTGTAAGGAAACGACGTGAGTACTTAAATTCGGGGTTATTTTTCTATTTTTGAAATAACAAGAAAACCACAATAGTTATGGAAATTCTACAGGGTGTATACGAAGAAGCCATTAGTTGGTGTACACAGTTAGAGCTTTTTGATTGATTGTAAAATCCGTGTTTCAAAAACTCAGGCCTAACCTTGATACCCGGTTTTCGGTGTTGACTCGTGTTGTGACAATTTGGGACGTCTACTGATTCTGTAAAAATCAGTATTATATAAATTAACGCCCTAACAATAAGGAGTTTACAATAAAAGTCAGCTGTGTACAAGATTTTAATTAAATGAATGCAGTTGAATGTAGCAAGTATTCTCAATATGCAAATTAAATTTGATTAATTTACTGCTCATAAAAAACGAATTAACAGCAATTACCTTGCTTTTGAATCACCCTCAATCTGTAATATCTCTGTTCTGTACCCCTTATGTCTGGATTTTCTTTGAATTACACTAACACAAACTAATTATTAGTCCAACTAAATCACAAAATTATCCAGCACACAATAGTTAGCTTATTCGTACATTAGCCTTTTGTATTAAACATTTCACTTTACCGCACGAAATCAGACGCCTGTTTTTTGGCTTCTATTTCTTTTACCGAATTTACTCATAACTAATAAATTTCATATTTCCGAAAGTGAACAGGATTAATACTCCTGTTACATTGGTTCAAGATTAAAGCAATATAAATTATTTGTTTGCAGTTTATAATAGTGCAATATATTGATTTACGAACTCATTGGAAACTACTCGAAATAAAAACACCTTGATAGTGATTAAAGGGCTCCATCACCAATCCCTAAACAAGGAGAACGAATAGAAGAAACGTTCCAGTCAAAGCATTAAAATCACTGTGACATAATACATTTCATGTAATATGTTTTTACTAAATGTAGATATATTTGGCAGTTGAGAAATTCTACGCATACGCCCTTCCCATTTTGTATATATTCTACTGTATTATGAAACGAATGGTACAGAAGAGGTGCAATTTCTAACCTACACAAATATGTATATATAGACTAACTTGCTTATTTGTGCTTTGGACCAGGCCAACGCATTAAAATTCATACTTGTTTAGCTAGAAAGCTATTTTGTCATTTCTATGGTGAAGTGGGTGATGATGGTTAAACCTGCTGAATAGTTATGTACATAAAAGTACTCCAGGCTTCTTGAAACATCCAAAAAACGTCAGGAGGTGTTTGCATACTGTGAGTCTGAGCTGGCGCTTGAGTATGACATATACTGCAATGTACATGCAATGCACAGTACATATAGCTTCACAAAACCAAGAAAAGTTCCCTTTCTGAACTGCTTCATCAAAGAAACAGATTTTACGTTTTCGTTCAGGAGCATCACAAAACGTTTTTTCAGACAGTGACTAAACAAAGTGGATAAATATGAGTAAAAAATAAAAGTTCCGATCCCTTGACAAAGACTATGAATTATCTAATACAATAGCATAACGCAATATTTGAAAACAAAAGATGGACTGGGAAAGTTTCAGTTCATCAGGAATACAAACCAATCTCAATGATGACGAGCCGAAACGTGGGCAGCTAGCTAACGCTTATGTGCATTTACGTTCTATAGGACAGAAATCAAACATATGTGCACGCAGTTAATGCATAAAAAGCTGGTAACAAACCTGGTTCAAAGGCAAGTAAGCTGAAGATTTCTCATGAAAACTTAGGTATAATAACATAACATTAACGATTTGACTCATGAAAATGTAAAACTTTTATCCTAACAGACATTTCAGATCATCTCACATTTTTATAATTTAGAAATTCAATATTGAATCTATTACGCTTTGCTTTCTCGTTTATCAAAAAAGTATGCAAAATCGCAAACTGCAGTGCTTAAAGTGCACAGCGTATGCCTGCACTCCTCAAATCTCAAAGTTCTTGCATCCTCTGTATAAGTTTTTTGCTCTACTTTCAATTCAATGTATACTATATTATTCAATAATCAAGTTTTAAACTTCATTTTGCAATCGCGTGGCATTTTTGCGAAATTGATTTCCAAGAGTAAACTTTGAAGATAAAAATTCCTATTACTCAACACAGGAATTTAACGCTTGCGGTATGTTCTTTTGCTGTTGTCTGCCTGAAGAAGCAGCTATAATGAGTGTTTGAATATATAAATATACAACTTTGTGTGTAATGTACTTGCAGGAAACAAAAAATATAAAATACAGCCGAACATAATGTAAACCGATTTAATAAGCATTGATTAGAAGGCGAGGTAAAATTAAAAGTCGGCTACCTTATATATGCAGTTCCATCCGGATTTAAGAAATGTTTTTATTATCGCTGGCTCCACACTGTTTTATTTCACACACTTCGTATAAAAGAAAAGTACAATCATACAGATGAATGCAAACTGAACATCCAATTTCACGAATTTTGATCTGGACGGAAATACTGTAGCAAAATCAAAATAATCAATGAATTTTTGTATGTATTATTCAGCAGCAGAAGTTCAATCCATTCAAACAGCAAACCCAACTTTGCTTATTACTCGTCCAAAAACTTGTAAAATAATAATCCTTCATATATTGCTAAAAGCGGTGGCCAACGATCCAGCAAACCTTATCTGGACAATGCATATAATCTTGAGCCAATCAAAAATCATGATTGATTATTTTGTGTAGTTTGATAAGTTATAACTAACCAGTGTCCCACTGCAAACATTAGGCTACCACTATGTTTATGTAGAGGTAACCGTCTCATACTTGATTTTTGGACACGATGCTCATGCCCGATGCGGATGATTGGAGTAGCCTCATAAAACTATGTTCTGCATTCCGGGATGAGCTTATCTGGATGATTTAGTAAATAATATTGTAACACCAACACACAGAAATGATTACTCAGACATTACATGATTTTTTGCGTCACATGCCAAAAATGTAATCATTTTGTGAGAAAGAGAATACTTTTCTTTTCGCCAACGTCCGGAATGCTAATCAGAGCATCGATGCAGTCTAAAATTGAATTGAACTTTGGGATATCGAGAGACTGAGCTGACAATAGAAATTAAACTTACAGATTATTCATGCAGTCATTTATGTATACGTATTGATTTATTCTTAGAATTCATAGCACATAGCTAATTTATCTCCATACGTCGTCAACATCCAAGTACTCAAATGCAGGATGATTTTTTATACTCAAACAATTTCAAGCTCGCGTTGTCAGATTACATTGCAAGTTTAAATATACGTATTAAGATTACCCGACGCTACCCGACTTTAATACGCTGAGGTTACTTGACTTGTTCATCAGTCACACGAAGACGTTCAATTCATTATACTTTTTCATTTGCAATTATTGACTGATGCTGGAAAATGTTCAGCTAAAAGCCACAAAGAACATAAAAATATATGCTTGCATTTGCATCTAGATTTACAAATGTACATGATCCGAAGCGCAAGTTGTGAAGGAGACTATGTACCATTAGAAGATAGGTCATCAACTTTTAATGAAACAATGTTAGAAGCTGAGCAAACTGTCAATAATAACATACAACCTTTGCAACCTTTTCTGTATTGATTTGCCAAAGGACACTTAGCATGATGAATGATATTTTATATTGAATTTGCCATGTTTAGTACACTACAACCTTACGCAATAGGATTCAAGATTCTGTCATGCAGTTTGCATATGAGAAAACTACAAGCCCACACGGCACACCATGATTGAGGGTAAATCTTGCTCCTTTTCTACATCCTATGCATGAACTACAGTAAGCACAAACAGCCAACTGTTGCACGCGCCCGGTCTAGAATTATTATGTCATTACAGTTTTTATGTACAGAGTGTTCTTCTCTGTGTGCAAATCTAATTTCCGATCTAGATCTACGTCAGTGAAAATGAATGACAGTAGTTTGCAACCATCTGAATCCAGGTATCTGGTGGTCGCAATACAGTGTAAATACCTATGTGAGGAAATCTAGCGACAAATTTCCGATTTAATAGTTATGATTGTTGTAGCTCCATATTTCACAACGTTATTGACATTTTCATATTTAGAAAAATATGAACCAACTCTGAATGATGAGATCCCTAATATGTAGCCGCAAAATGGAAAAGTGACATATTTTCTCATAAAACTTTAGGAATTTGTGTGGTATTTTATATTTTATATCTACTAGTTCGTTAATTGATGTTAGTCAATAATTACTTCTGTGTGAAGTTTAAAATTGTGATTTTATTAAATTTTAATTGACGCATTTTAACTGAATATTATTACCAATAAATTTATACAAACTCAAGTGTTTTACTCCTGAATTATTGTACATTTTCGTGTTTTACTCATTCCAATTTATTTAAAATGTGTTTACCGTCAGCAAAATAGATATCAATCAATGCTTTGGCTTGTAAAACGTTGTAATGTTGTAGTGTTGTAATGATTTCCAACCTTCCGATCAAATGTGAGATTACGAGTCCAGGCAGGGTAACCCTCCTTAGCGGGACAGTTGTAATGATCGCATCCACCAGTGGGGTCGTGGGATCGATTCATAACCATTCTTGAAATTTTCTTTGCCACTTCATATGCTCGTGGTTCCCCAATTCGCAAATTTTCTGGAGCTCTCCCTAGAGAAAGAAAATGGAAACATAATATGTAATAAATGCCTACCAAAGACATCCTAATTAATTGAGACTTAAGTACTAATATAATAAATAAAACGAAGTAGCCAATCCTAAAGCAAAAATTACTTTAAAGCCTTTATTTTATCGTTGGCAAAAGGATGGGTAGTTCAGCAATCTTCTGAGGATTACACAAATCACCACTTAATTTTTAATTGAAGTTAAAGGTAGAGAGAACTAGTATTTTTTCCTTCAAACAAGCAACCAACGACTGAACCAAATCCTAAATCTTACTTCTTACTCAATTGATTGAGTGACTAATTTTAAAAGTATGTAATGCCTTTTATTTACAGAAGAATGTTATTTTGCAAAGAAAACGAAATCCAAACGTTTAATAATGCATATATTATTTACACACATGATAAACTTAGAATCGTACTACGGGACTGCATTGGTAAAATCGTTTTTGGGCGGATTTATTTAGGTACAAAGCTCCATATTATGCTCATGCATCGGTGACTCATAGCTCCGACTTGCAAGAAGAATATACGGGTGTAATGCAATGTAGTGTTTAAGAAAGGTTAGAGTAAATAGAATGGAAGGCTATAGTCGTAATGCACAATGCAATCATGTTTAACAGAAAGCTCATAATTTTGCATATCACGCCACTTCTTCCCAATTGTATTAACGCTATTGCTTTTAAATGCCAGATACAAATGGAAACCATATGCATCCAATAAAGACGTGAAATGCAAACACCAACTGTGAAATGGAAATTCTCCATGTATTTATTCCAAAGCCGTCAATGGTCATGAAGTGCTTTAGTACTTTGTATATGACTGTCAAAAAAGATGCTGCTATCTCTCCTTTCTTCTAACTTGCTCAACTTCTTCCAACTCCCTATCAAGTAAACAAACTGCTTACCTACATAGCATTAGGAGGATAGTTGCTTGCAGCTTACAATTATTACAAGTACTCTACTTACTACTATAACTTACGTATTACATTCGTTCTTTATGCCAGTGTTTAGTGTGATAACTTGATGGAGTGACTAATTTTGGAGAGTAGAGATGATAAGATAGTACATGATTTAGTTGTGTATTATATAGCTATGAATACGATGCTTATTAATGTGTGGTTTAATAATTGACACGAAACACTCATTTATTGTAGGAAAGACCGAATCGGGAGGGAGTGTAATGTCTCTGCTTGGATCATATCATCATCATTGTGGTCATGAGAATTATAGGTACATAAGGTCGTACGATTGGAACAGTGCTGGTAACGTTTCGGGGACGTTTCTGAAACGGAAATTCGTTTCGTTCCAAAGGTGACACGTTTCAAAATGTCTGAAACGTTTCGTTTCAGAGACTTTCGTTTCACCTCTTAAAACGAAACGAAACACATTGAAACACGTTTCAGGTACCATATTTCAATATTTCAACAAAAATAGAAAATTCTACTGTAAACTTTAATTACAAACCATTACGCATAAATGGAATAAATGCTGAAACGAAACGTTTCAAAACGTTTCACGCTGAAACGTTCCCAGCACTGGATTGGATTTGGTTTGCATCATGAAGATGACCGTATTCTAATTGACAATAAACTAATATTATTATTATTCCAAAGATTTGACTAATTACATTACGTGTTAAAATGCCTAATTACTACAAGTTGCTGAAAGTTTATGAAAAAGCATATTATTATTATTAATATATCAAGACTGCATGAGGTTTTCAGTAGGCGAAAAGAAAGACAAATTGAATTGATGTAAGTATTTACACATTGCGTAAAAAATTTACTCATCAAATTTATCAAGAATTGGTCATGCCCGACAAAATGCAAGTGTACGCCACTTCACTTTTTTGTTACAACTGAATATTTGTTTAAATAAGAAGATAAATTATTCTCAGTGCATGCTTGAAATACTAGTTAACTAGTCACTATGTCATTGAGCACACATTCCATTGTTGAGCTGATTATCTCCAATTATTAACGCATATCTCGTAGTTTCATCCAAATCCAAATGGAGATAGTTATTTACCTCCTTGGTGTCGTCCTCCACCACCTCCTCCCCATTTTTCAAGGTCGACTTACTATCCACCACAGTTTCTTCCTTTTTATTAACCTGTCAGCCAACATGCATACACTTTTCCACCCTCTGGAATGATGAGCAAGGTTTGCAAACAAGCACAATCATGCTGTAATAATTCCTACTTTTACCGGATACAACACCAATGACATTCTCAACTGTCGAACCAACCATTGTATCCTAATATTGTTTTAGACCTACGAAAAAGAAGAAATGTGACGAATGATGTCATGCATATTTACTTGTCCATAAAAATGCAAAAGTCAGAGTCCTCAGTAAGCTCAAAAGCTACGTAATAATCCTCCTTTTTTTATTCGCCAAGCAAACCCACTTTGTCTGGAATGAGAATATAGTTGCGTTTATGCATGTTTTAACCAATAAAAACTGCAAGTTCATAATTTTAGTATTCCAAACAGACATAATTGTATGGTCTAAAACCTTTACCTTCACATTATATATTATAAACATAATGGTAACATTGTAAGACGTATGTTTTCAGAACAATTAGTAATTGTAGCGTGTTTTATTAAAATCCAGGTCTGATTCCATTCTACAATTTAGTTTTTGCAATTTGGAACAATTGAATCGACTTCCAACCTTTATAATCAACCTCATATTATATTTGATCAACAAAACTAATATTAATTTGATAGCAGAGTCAAAATGCAACATATTGGGTAAACCTGATTATTTGGTTTCGGAGTTTCCTTAAGAGAAATGCGACAGTCTTCTTAGTTCATGTTTCAAGAAAGAAACGAGTGGGTATAGAGCTCAACATCGGCTTCAGCTACAAAGGATGAAGTAATGCAACCTTACTTTTATCAACAAAAGCAAAACATAACATTTTACCTCTGTTTCACTCCGCATCATAAAATTCATAGACATTCAATGCACAGTGAGAAGGTTCCAGTTTTGTCAGATTAACGCAATAAAAATTAAAATGAAAATGCCAATGAAGATACAGCAGCTATATGAAGATGTTAGGGAACTAAGATACTACCTCGAAATTATGGGAGATCGGATATTTCTAAGGTATTTAAGCTGTTCTTTATCATGCGTATTATACAAATCATCTCAGAAATGTCAAAGTTTAAAAACGTCTGTTTAATTGTTTTAGAAAGCGTGGAGCGGCTCTTCTACGAAGTTTCATCGGACATATTCATGGCATTGATCGGAAACTGGCTAATGTTCTTCCAGTAAGTAACTTTTCCTTTTAATACATATCTCTTTTTGGTTTACACGAAGATATTAAATATTCAACCTATAATAATGATGAATATTTATGCATAAACAAATATTTCATATAAATACTCATAGCTACATTTACGTGAATTTTTATTGAGTCGCATACAGGAAAATCCTACTGCTGCCATTGGGGCAACCAGATTCAAATCCTGCATCAGGTCAAGCACAAAATACTGAAGAAATGGAACGTAATCATCCCCACGCTCCCAGCGAGCCGTCTGCCTTTTCCAAATTGTTTGAACGACGTGTGCGTCAACAAGACCCTTCGCGTCTTACTACCAATCGTCAGTCAAACAGTACTGTTCCAGAACATTGGCTTTTTGGGAACAGTCAACAGAACTGGAGGGAAAGGCAGAGAGTTCCTCATTTTGCACAAGAACCCCGTGTTTCTACCAGCACGAATGTTACAGGGCAAGCTGAGACGTCATTCAGCCAGCAAAGCAGTGATAACATTGACGAGGTTTTTGTTCTTTTTGAGAGACTAGCACCAGCACCTGTCACACCGTCAGGATCTAGCGTGGAAGTTCCTCGCATTTGGAACAGAGATTATGCTCCCCGTGAAAACAGTGGCTTGTATTTGGATCCAACGCCACAAGCAGGGCGCTTATCTGATGCTTATCAAAGTGTACAAAACAGAGAAAATGCAGACCACTGGTATCATGGTCAACGTGAATCCAATTATCCTCAAAATCGACCGAATGATCCTGTTTTTCAACGCCCAATTTAATTTATTTTTATGGGTCCAACCTATTTTTCTCCAAATGATCTGCCAGTTGGCCCACTTCAACGACAACCCGCTTCAGTGCCAACGAATAATCGTGGTGTTGAAAGGGTGCTCCGTTACCCAAGGGTTTATAGAATGCGTTCAATGGGACGAGACTCTCGTCATCGTCATCATCAGGAGCGCACTTATCAACGGGACAATAATCGCTCACATTATCCAAATTCATGAGACAGAGAACTCAGAGATGATAGAAGCAGGTCCCATCATCATTCCTATTCCCATTCCCAGAGGGGAAGACGGTTTGAACGGAGACGACATTAGTGGCAAACTTTGCAACAAGATTTCTTATTAACTAGACGTTATTATTATTTTTACTTCACTGTTAAAAAATTTTTGAGTCAGAATAGGTTATTAAAAACTCTTGATCAGTCGGTAAAATAAATGTGAGATGGAAGGATAATTGATTGTATAAAGCATCTTCAGATGATGACGTCAAAATATAATGGATTTTAACTATTTTTTATTTCATATATAAATCTAAAATAAATTTTGTTGCACCGATTCACATAATATTTCCCATCAAAAGTCAACTGCTGTCAAAGTCAATTGAGAAACATTACTCCACACAAAGTGAATCCACAGTTTTGAAGAATTGGAGCTTCTAAATGCATTTCTGTTCAAGTTCCAATACCTCGCCTTCCTCCTCTTTAGAAATTTTCATTGTTTCTGTGCCGCATTTGTCCATTTCTGGCATTCCATTGCATTTACAAACATTTCTCTAAATTTGGCTACAGTCAATTAAACATGCCATAGTAATAAATCTAGTTAGCAATAGATAACAATAGACGCATTAAACTCCAAATGGCTGATGTATTCCACTAATTACACATGCATCCTTTTGACTAGAGACGTACAGTAGTCTGAGCGTCATAACTGCATCAATCCCCAACCTTGTTAAAATTAATTGAGGTGTTCTTCCTCTTAATTAGGTTGGCATATCAAAGCAACCTCACACCAACTACTGAAGCAAATTCTTGACCAGAATCTTCGACTGAAAAATGGCAAGATTTTATATTTTAATTGCCTCAATCTTGTTCATATTATATCTACATCTGGCTTTTTGCCTGCCAATTGACCCAGAAGCTGACAAGACAACTTCTGCTGCGGCTGTTGAAAACGGGACTGCCTCTCTGGACAATGAACATGGACCACAGGGGAGGAGGTTTTTTAGTATAGGAGGGTTTAAAGTTCCTATCCCAAGTAAACGACAGGGAGGACGAAGAAGACCAGGTCATAGAGGAAAGGGAGGCAAGCGTCCTGTAAAACCCCTGCCCAAAGAAGATACTGTGAGTGGAGTGGAAACGGTCCCTGAACAGGACGAAGGTCCAATACAACCAGAAATACCATTTGCTAAAATTTTAATGGAATCGACAGAAGAAACCGACGAAGAATGGGAGGGACCTCCACCAGACGCGGATGGCGAACATTGAACAATCCAGTAAAAATTGAAGTCGTAAATAAAACTTGTGTATTTTTTTATTCAAAATTTACATTATTACTATTGTCAATATTTTTTTATGTTGGTTTATCCTTTTTTATAGAATTCTACTTTGGCGCCATCCACATCAAACGTAACGCAAGAGGGGTGGGTGGGTGGTGTTGAGGTCAGCGTTACGAAGCGTGACAGGGGAGGGTGGGTGGTCGGAGCCAACCGTGACGGTTTGAAAATTTCCTTTAAAACGTGGATATTTAATAGTTTTATCGTGACGCACAAGCGTTTGATCGTCAAAATTTAAATTAGTACAATAATTGTGGACAGATAATGGATACAGAAACGTATTATGTAATGTGTGTTTCGATTTGTAAGTATATATTTGTATGAATTTCGTTATGTATATTAGTGGCTGCACTAAAACCTCGTCCAATTTTATGAGCGTGACGTGACAGACGGTGGGTGGGTCGGTTTTGGCAAACGTGACACAAGCGTGACAGGGGTGGGTGGGTGGTCTAAAAATCGCCGATTTTAGCGTTACGTTTGATGTGGATGACGCCTTTGTGAAATTTTGCGAACTAACTTGATTTTAATTATTGTATGCACTTGGTAAATAACTTCTTTTATCAATAAAGAACTAATAATGGCATTCCCTGCATTTTCGGAATTGATACTAATTACTTCACTGGAGCAGACTGAAACATGATATGATTTAAAGAAGGAAATGATGTCATTTGTTTATAAAAAGTCATAATCGCGAGCTCAAACTCATGCAGAAGCTGAGAAGAGGTAAGTCCTGGTGAGTAGCTTGCTTTCAGTTTTTATACGCAAAACTATACCACATTGTTTGGGAATGAGAATGAATACCTTTATCCATGGGAGTTTCTTTTACGGGTTAAAAAAGTACACGCCATTGACGATGATTACTTTACCGAATTTTCTACACACACATAATTTTATGGGTTAAACAGTGCGTTTTATACGACAGAAATCAAAGCAGTTTTGTTTTTCATGTAACAAATAGTTCTGTGAAAATTCAGCAATAAATTTCCCACGTGTGACTTCCTTCCATTCCGTGAATAGAACCGCTACATATCTTCATATTATTTTTTAAATATTCATTCCTATTCATTTATTCATTCTAATGAGTCTATATGTTGACAACTGTCTCCAATCAAATGAACTCCATTGCAGCCGACAATGTAATACAATATGATTATTTTGCAAAAGAGTACTCAACTCAACATGTGCTTCGAGAAAGGAAAAAGAAGGTGTCGGGTTCAGCCCGTTATCACATACAATGGTAAGAATGTGAACTCAAACTTTATTCACGTTCGTCAACCAAACCAAAGCATATATCTCATGCATACCCAACTCCAACTCATTCATCATTCATCATTCCCTATATTTTAAATGAACTGGATGCATTGACTATGTAATGTATAGATCCGTTGACTGCGAAAAAGAGTCCAGTCCATTACGCACGGATTATTGCAATAAAACTGAATGACAGTGGAAAAGTGGAGCCAAATTTTTCATTTTTTTTCAGCGTGCTCAGTTGCTCCTGTTCTTTCATCGTGGTTGTACCCTTAAAATACATTCTGCATAACTAAAAACAAACGTGTTTGTGCTTCATTGCATTGTGACTCATTTTTTTGTGATTTTCATTGCTAACCTGTGGATTTCTCAGTCCAAAAAATGGAAAATCAAAATCGGAAATGTAAGTTGACAATTTTTAGTCACCATGAATTTCAATTTTAATGGAATTCTTGCTCAAAATTCTGAAATATATTCCAATCCTAAACAACTATTTTTCGCTTTTTATATTGCAGCAAGTGCATTGGACGCTGCCACAGCCGCTGTTGGCCAAGAATTCTCCAACTACAAGCATCAACTGCAGAGAATGCTGCAATACATCGAGGAGACAGCAAGGCGATTCGAGTTCCATGAAGTGGTTAAGGACATTAAGTTTTACTTGGAACTCATCGCAGATCAGCCTGGTATCAGGTACAAATTTCAGGATTCGCTATTATGCATAATATCTTTCATGCAAAAGGGAGTAAAATTTATAATAATTTTTTACTTAACTTTTTCAGGGCGTTTGGATTGGACTTGATACGGAGCTTTATTAGTCGTATCCATGATATGGATCGGTTGGTGACCATCCCTCGAGTAAGTAACTCTTTTTCATGTTATGAGATGTATGTGTTTCCTTATGACAAGTTTTTTTCTTGAAACAAACAAGTCGTATTTAATTCCAAAAATTAATATTAGAACGTTGACGATTTTTAAAAGTCGGCATGATGTATAAATGGCTCCTTGAAGAGTCATAGATGCTAATAGTTAGTTTTATTTGATTGTTTTGCAGCACTGGGTATCAAGAAACGGAACTCCTGTGTTCGAGGTAAACAGCGCCAATAGCAGGGACTTTTCACCAGAAAAAGAGAAAAGATTTGACAACTGGAAAAAGACTACTGATACTGCTAATCAACCCGACGTCGTATGGCATTCTTCCACCTTCACCTCTGAAACAAGATCTGAACGTTATTCTCTAGGACGAGGCAATGGCAGTCGTTCACGGGATTTTGATCTTTCCCGATATGTTGAACGACGGGAGCCAACACCAGGGCCATCGCGTCAAAACAAGGAGCCTATGAGAATTCCGGACTGGCTTCGTGAAACAGGAGAAAGTACAGCTCCACCTTCACCAGCTCCTGCACGCCGTTCTCGTGCTCCTAGTAGCACGTTTGTGCCGGGGCAAGATGAACTTAATGATGGGATGAATGACTTTACTCAAAATCTGGTGAGAGGAACACCTTTTGAAGACCCCCTGAATCGGCACAGGGAATCTGTTTCCCAACAACAAATCCAAAGTAGCTTGTTTTTGGGAGGAACACCGCAGCCACGAGATAGCAGATCTAATCATAGTGGTCAAGGAGCTCAGAATCAGTATCAAATCCCACCTCAACCGCATTTATCGACACAGCCACAAGTGAATTCTTTTGCCCCGATCTATTTTCCGGAAATGTTCCAGATTCAGCCTAGCTATCCTATGGTAGCCCAACCATCCCAAAATCAACATTTTTTTCCTGGGCAGGCACAGGCAATCCCAAATCAGCCTTACTTTCCTCCTCAGGCTCAAATGAATCAAAATCCACCTCACCTGCCACCCCAACCACAGCATTTTGGAGGTCCATGGCCAGTGCCACCTCGACCTCAACCGGTTCAAGTGCCCACGTTTAACTTGTTGCCTATTATTTTGCCAGTTCCGCTTCCTGCATCATGCCGCCCAAACAATTCTGCTCGGTTTCCACACCGTCGTTCGAGGATTCGTCGTCACGCCCAATTTTCACGGCCAAAATACACGGCAACGCCTTCTTCATCCGTGAGCATTCCAACAAACAACCCTTCAGTTTCTCCTACTCCTCCGCCTCCTGGGGTTTCTGAGGAAACTTCCAGGCTTGCCTCTCCCACTCCAACTCCTTCCCCTTCCAATTGCGAAGGAGTTGAGAGATTGGAAAAGGAGAAAGTTGGGGGGAATAAAAAGAAAAATGACAATCCTCAAGCCGAAATAGGAGATGATGGGCTGGTTGAAAATGAGCATGAATCTCAGCTAGAAAATGAGCTTCAACACGAGTCTATTTCTATTTCAAATTGTGAACGCTCAGGAAGAAATGAAAAAGAGCAAGTTAACGAGAAGTCACAAACTATTGATCAATCAGCAGAAATAAATGATGCTTCAATTCATGTGGTAACGGATACGCAGGCTACTGTCACACCTGAAAATCAAATTCAAAATGACACGAGTGCAAATCCGTCTGAAAATCATTTGCAAAATGATACGAGAGAAAATCTGACTGAAAATGATTTTCAAATTGGTACGAGTGCAAATCAGGAAGAGATAGTACCTGCCGCTGCTGCGATTGAAAATGAAACCGAAAATAATGTGGCAACGGATATTAACGCTGCAAGTGGAATTCAAAATGAGATTGAAGATAATCAGGTTGAAAATCCAACCTCCGAAAATGATGTGGGAATTGAAATAAACGTTACAAGTGAAATACAAAATCAGTTTCAAGATAATGAAGTTGAAAACCCACCAGGAAATCATGTGGGAATAGAAATTAACATTACAAACGCAATTGCTAATATGAGTGAACATAGTGTGGTGACAAATCACCCTGAAAATCATATTGATTTTGAATTGAACCAACCCGAGGTCGAAACCACGGAACAGCAGACAACTCAAAATGAAGGGGCAAACATTGACAGTGAAATCACATTAGAAAATCCATCAGTGAGTTCCACTTCCTCATATGTGGTAAATGAGCTGCCTTCGTCATCTGGAGCTATGCCGTTAAATTCTACACCAAGTCGACAACAACGGAAGCGACAAGCGAAGCGAAAAGTTGGGACCTCAGAAAATGTCCCAAAATATAGTTTCAGGAAAACGAAACAAAGATTGGAAAAAGAATTCAAAGTTGCCACAGAAAAGGCTTCGGCTTCAAAACCGAAAAAGAAAAAAGGAGACAAACCATCTCTGCTTCATGAGGAATCACTGAAAAACGCAGAGCGCCGGGAAGAAATAAGAAAACGAGGAATGGAACTTTTCGTGCCCCAAACATCGGGCGTTATAACTGGGCTTAATGACCTAGTTATAAAACCCAACTTGGCCAAAGTCAAAGTGGAGCCCTATTTTAACCTCTCACAAGTAAAACAAGAAAAAGAGGGTGTCACATTTGTGAACATTGACACTTCCGAAGTTGTTGTGGTTAGTGCTGACGATGGAGAAGTTCTACAAGTTGATCAAGATGATCAAGACGCTTTCGAAGATGGAAACGAGAGCAACCAGGAAATGGACATAGAAACAAAACAAGAGAACGAAGATCCTGATCAAACCTTTGTTGCTGAAGATACAAATATTCAAGACAGCGTTGTAGAAGAAGATGAAGACGGGGGTGAAAGTGAGATTGCTATTTCAGATGTGATATCCCTCCAAGCGGACAAAGGGAACAATCCTTGACTAGAAGGATGAGGCTATGCTTGAGCGAAATCTTATGAGGTAGAGTTGTGCCCTTTGTGACAGAGTGAAGGTGAACTTTAATTAAGGTGAAAGTTTTAAAATTCCACTGATGTTAAAATAGATTATTGTAAATAATGTATTTCCGAGCTATTCATTACGAAAAACACGACGTGTGTAAAAACCATTAGTATGAATTTTTTACTGTTTGTCTTAAAATAATTAGTGAGATGGTATATTTTAGGAAAATTTATGATGAAGGTTGTAAATATTTATTTGTGATGTGGTGCTCATTTGTACGTTGGTAATAAATAACAGTTATATTATACTAAATTTTGCAGCATTCAATAACATTTCAATTTCCAAGGAATACAATATACACCAAATCCTTATATCAAAGTATTTTCATGCTCGTCTATAGATATTTAATATATCATATTATAACAGCATGCATTTGTTTCATATGAGAAATGCCACAATACAAAATAATAGGATGTTTTCACACTCACACAGAAAAATGCATGCAAAAATGTACTGAACTCTTCCAACCATGTGTTTCAATAAAGCCGACCTTCAAATGTGGAAAGAATATGAACTCATCCAGCTTGACTCACATTCGTTCATCAACCAAAGCATGTCATGCATTTATCTCACCCCAAGCTCCATTACGCACGGATCATTGCAATAAAACTTAATGACAGAGCAGAGTTCAACTTGGAAAAATAGAACCAAGTGCAGTCACCATTTATTTGAGCAAACGTACACAGGTTTGAGCTTTTGATACGGTTTGTTGCCAATAATGGAAATTCCAAGCTTCCACAAATACGTGTTCAATTATAGATGTAAACGAGCGCTTTTGTCTGACCGTGAATATATACGGTGTAAATTCTGCATTATGTCACAAAATTATATTTCACAACAATTTTAAATGCTTTCAGCAATGCATGCAACATTTATCGGATGCTAATCCAGACATTCGTCAATTTAAAGAAACCATTGATAAGAATGCTGTAACTCATTGGGGAGAGCGGAAGGCAGTAGCAGTAGCTACGCGTAGCTACGGGAAGAAGTGTACATATTAAAATATTATTTGGACCGCATTGATGATGATGATGATGACCTACATTTAGGTATTTGTGTTTTTTTTCTATTATCCTGTAGGCTACTACGTCACGCATAAAAACAAGAAATGAACACTATGCGGAGGATAATATTGTCATTTTTTGTTTTAATGATCCTGTTTTAAGGGAGTATGGACCGGAGCAGCTTCTTGACTATACTAACCACATAAAACACATTTATCGCCTGGTATGTATTCCTCCTAGAAGTATCCCATTTTCTCGTTATTGCAAGATATATAAAGTCTACGTTTTTAGCTTCAGTTTCAACTAATATTATTTACACGAATATTTCGTAATAGGGTAATACCTCAACTATAATCGGAACTAACGACTACATGTCAACACTGGCCTTTGCAAAATTAAAGTAATGCCAGAAAAAGTGCAGAATATGATGATCTTTTGTACGTTTGTTATAAATAAATAATAGTTTTTAATTGTTTCGTTATCCTTTGTGATTTTTAATTATCAAATGTAACGCAATATAAAAAATATAAACTACAACTAGCCCATTCATATTCGAATACAGAAATGATTTACTTACAAAATGTATAGTCAAATAAACCATTCATTTAACTACTAACTTGTCACTAAAACTTTTTCACTGCACTTACAGATACCGTTCTATTGCACAACGTTTTTGAATTACAATTGAACCTTTAATTAGTTAGTACAAAATTTGAAATTAAAAAAAGTCTTCCTCCTCCTGTTCCCCTTCGGAACCTGCTTCAGCTTTCACGGTTGGTGGGGGAGGAATGCAATCGGATTCCACCTTAATTTTCCCCAGACCAACATGAGTTCTGAGGTCGTTACGTCCCACAACTAGGGACTTTCCCCCTTTCAAAGTTTTTGACTTGAACTGTATTTTGCTCTGTTTCCATAATTCTTTCCTGCTCTCCTCATCTATTCCTTCCATCTCAATCACGTTTAAACGGCATGTAATTTTAGGTTCCTTTGGAGTTTCTTTGTCTTTATGTTGCTGCCTCTTTGCCGTGTTTCTCAAACTGTATCTCGTCTGCTCAGGTGGATTATTGCTGGAACTGGAAGTTGAAGGTCTGCTGCTGCTGCTACTCACAGCTTCTTTTGTAGCCTTTTTCGGGCGGCCCCGTTTAGCAATGGGCTGTTTTTTGGTGCTGGGTTTGGAAGTTGGAGGGCTTTCTGGCACTGGCTGGCTAGCATTTAATGCTGCTGTGGAATAACAACTTATTATTGTTAAGGATATTTCGTTTGGATCTGGACTTCCCTCCGGATTGCTAAGTAGTTCACTTTCATGCTGAACTAACTCATCTTGCTGATACTGGAGTTCTTGGTGAGATGATTCCAAGTCTTGGTCCTGTTGAGTCTCGATGTGATCAGTCGTTTCGGCACAAGTTATTCTGCTTTCGTAAACCTCATTTGTTTCTTCCTGAATTTCTTGGTGATTTTCAGCAAAAACATCTTCCTGATATTTGACATCTTCTTGATTTTCAATATCTTCCTGAGTCTCTGCCCGATTTTCGACATCTTCCTCAGTTTCTGCCCGATTTTCAACATCTTCCTCAGTTTCTACCCAATTTTCAACATCTTTCTGACTTTCTATCCGATTTTTAACATCTTTCTGACTTTCTACCTGATTTTCAAGATCGTCCTGACATTCTGCCAGATTTTCAACATCTTTCTGACTTTCTACCAGATTTTCAACATCTTTCTGACATTCTGCCCGATTTTCAAGATCTTCCTGACATTCTGCCAGATTTTCATTAATATCTTGATCATTTTCAACAATATCTTCACAATTTTTAATACTATCTACAGAATTTTCAGTGGATTCTTCCTGATTTTCAGTGACCGTCTCCGGATCGTCGCTCGGCTCCACGTCCACCTCTTCCCGATTGTCACTCATTATCACATTCTGAATCTGTTGCGTTTCCATTTGAACTTCATTATTCACCTCTCCATTTAACACAACTGGAAGAATTACTTCCGGCACAACAGAATTTGAAGCAGTTGTGGAAATATCATTCAGGTTCTCTGGTTCACACTTAACTTGGGGGTTCGCACCCGTTTCTCCTAGGATTCCTTTCCTCTCCTTAATCTTTGTCGTGCCACATTTGAACTCAGCAATTAGCTCAAGCTCTGAATCACTGGAAGATGATACAGTTGCTGGATTCTCCATTTTCTTCCGTTTTTCTGGAATTGGCGGCTCAGTCAGTGCTGTTTCACTTTCTTTCTGAGATTCCAATGATGTTGTTGTAGATGAACAAGCTTCCGTAACAGTATTCATATTCTCCTCAACCTCAACCGCCGGTGTCACTACTTTCTCCCTTTTAATTTCTTTAGTTTTCTCACTAATCTGCATCGTTCCGCACTCAAACTCACCACATACTTCCAGCTCGGCTTCAATTTCAATCGAAGATGAGACAAAAGCAGTTTCAGAAGTTGAGGAATCAGGTTGCCCCTGAGTTTCCGGTTCTGCCACTTTTCTCTGCTTTACAGGCACGTCGTCATTGGCGTTCGTACCCCCTCCTTTCCGAGCTTCCAATGACATTGTTTTAGATGACGATGGATGTGCTACACTAGTTCCAGGTTTTGAAAATGAACTACTTCTGTGTTTGCTTCTCGAGCCACTGTAGCGATTTTCAAAACATTGTTTCGCTTTCATCCTTGCGATTTCTCTGATATTCTGACGGTCGTAAGTTGAAGTGGAAGGTCTAGCAGGAGGCGCTTGAGATGCAGGTCGGGTAGAAGAATGATTGTTAACAGACGCTGGGGTTGAATGAGATTGGGGAGGAACACGGTAAGAGTGATCTCTTTGTCGTGGAGGATAATCCCGTTGTCTAAAATCCGCAGAACGGGAATGATGCTGAGAACGGTGACGAGGATCCCGCTGTGAATTGTAGTGATTGAATGATGATGATTGTCTGTGTCTGTGATTGCTCCCAGGATCTTCATAATAAGGAGCATGAACTGGCACAAAAGTTGTTGTTGGAACATAATAAATTGGAGGATGAGGAGGGGGATAATTGGGGAATATTGGTGAATAGTTCATTTGGACTGAGGTTGACTGTTGAATTAGTGGTCGTTGTCCCGTAAACGACTGTTCCCGACCACGAAAACCTTGCTGCGGAGCTCTTGTCTCCGAATAACTTTCCGTTTCACTTCTTCTAGAGCTCCTTTCATTCCCACTTGTTTGATAAGAACCAGGCTGGATGTGTCCTTGTTGCGGCATTGCTCCAAAAAAGTAAGGCCTTTCACTTGCATTACGTTCGGGCACAAATCTTCCATTCTGTTCGGAATTGTGGGAATCTGGACGAGCAATTCGTGGTCTTCGTTCGAAATGCTCAGAAATTTCGTCCGTTTCAATCGGATCATGGGAGAATGTACGTGAACGTTGGTGATTAGAAATAGTTGGCTCATTACGTTGATAATTTTCCCGTTCTTGACGTTCTTCCCCTGTAGGGTTTTGCTCTGTAGTCGTTCTCGTTGATGATGATGGTGTGGGCGTATTATGCTGCTCCCACGAGTGTGTGTCAGGAGTCTTAATCCATTCTTCAAAGTCTCGTTTTTTCTTATCACCCCAGTCATAAATTCGGGATTTGGACGCATATTTATCCTCTGAGGAAGCAGTTTCAGTTTGTCCGGAACGCTTTGGTTTCCAATTCTAGTGAAAAAGCGAGAAAAATGTATATATTACAAAATTCAATTCGTTTTGTTTGAGAGTAAAAACTCAAAAAGGGAACTTACTTCAGGTATCGGATTCCTGTGCTCTAAGTTATGAATTGCTGACACAAAATTGCGTATTTGATCCACCCCGTGGGTTCTACACACAGAAAGAAATTTAGAACTATATTTTAGACATAATGTTTTGCATAAGAAAATATAATTAAATGAAATAAAAATAACCTCATCATAAGTGGGTCCTTCATGACGTCCAAATAGAATTTTATATTTTCTACTTCTTCCTCGAATTCCCACTTCCGTCCAGAGTCATTAATGTACTCAAGTTTCCTTTTGAGGGATGGCTTCAAAAATTCAAAATCCTCTCGAGCCCGAATTTCATCTGGAGAAGCGTCTGCAGACAAAATATATGAATAGAATGGTAAATAAGTATAGTTGCCAGACGTACTACTTTCAGTAGTACGGTACTACTTTCAGTAGTACGGTACTACTTTTTAGAACCAAAAATTGACGAAAGTAGTACAGTACTACTTTGAAGGAATGCGTCCTACTGGTACTACTTTCTTGCTAGAGGTTTGATGAGATAAAATTCTGAACCAACATATCAGTAGTACACGATTTCTCTTGCATAATTTCTCTTTTTTGGCGTATTTATTGTGAATTTTCTTTCAATTTCGTTCATTTTCAACCAAAATTCCCAACGTTCGTATTTTTGGGTGAAAACTTTCAATTAACTGGAGATTTCATGTAAGAGAGATTCAAATTTGAGTTGTGTTACTGTTACAGAGTGCTCAGTAATAAAATACCACATAAATTTTTCGAATTTTGTGCTAGTTGCTCGAAGAATGGCTATACGTTTTAGTTTCCTTCTTACTCCAACCAATCTCAGAAACAGCAAAATTTACCAATCTCAAGAAGCATTTGTAAATTCTCTCTTCAAAATTTACAGAATTTTGCTAGTGTTGTTACTTTATCTTTCATACGACGAGACTGGGGTTCAAATACGCACAGGAAGCGTTTTTTATGGTACTTACGAAGTATAAAATTAAGAACATAACAGAAGCAATTTGGTTTATTTAGGCTGATTTCTTATGGAAATTCAAAGTTATGAAGGTACGACGTATCATTATGTACTCACGGTTTTTGTGCCCATTTTAGACTCTGCATACTAAATAAAAAGAATTTTAAGGCCCTTCTCTCCTTCCGAAAAGGTTTATAAAAGTTCCTTCTAGCTTTAAAAGTCCAATAATTGTCAGCTTTCGTTAATGGATGTTTAGTTACGTTCAGTCAGCGTTCCGAGTGCAAATTTGTACTCCTGAGCATTTTCAGCAAAAAAGCTTACAAAATTGCACTACTCCATTTTAAAATTAAAACTTTATTTTTCTGGGACGTCTAGAGATTTTACCAGACGTCTTATTATAAACCAGATCCTTAATCTGCATTATTTTTAAGAGTTTTTCTCCGTGCACATTTAAATTTTATCGAGGACAACTTGAGATTTTTAATTTCGAAGTGTTAATTTGAAAATGGAGTGCAAATAAGCACTTCTGGAGTGCAATTTTGCACCCTTTTTGGCTAAAAATGTCTCAAGAATGCAAATTTGCACTCTGAACGCTGACTGACGTTAATGGTGGACAAAATATATGGATATTTAAAATTCACAAAAATGGCCAAAAACGAATTATTTTTACACTATATAAATTTGAATTTTGGTGTACTACTTTCGACCTCAGAGAATCTGGCAACCCTAAAATAAGATCAATCATCATGATTTAATTTCAAATGTAGCACAACAGGGCTGGACTTACGTTTTTTGTCATCCTCCCAATCTTCAAAATCGAACATTTTACAAAATAATTTTAAAGTTTTGCTTTTTTTGTAAACGAATAGCCACCAGCACACTAAAATCACAAGTATAGTAATTTTCCGTATGGACCGCAATATCCTTTATGGTAGACGATCCAATTCATACTAAAGTTGTGGGTGCAACATGTTGCTCGTTTCTTGCATTTTGTTTTTGTTACAATTCCTATCCCATATTAATATGCACGAATGGCGAAAGGAGCTGAGAATGGGAATAAGAAGGAACCAGAGTATTATTTTTATGAATGTCGACCTTTTTCCTTTGGACATTTGCTAGTTAGGTAGATGTGCACTCATCCATGCACGTAAGGCAGCTACCCTAATCCCAATTGATGTTGTTGTGCATGTGGATATTTTGTCAATGTATAAATATGGAACCCTTCCCTGTATTATTTTCTTTACTCAAACCTTTTTGGAAGCATATACAGTTTTAAGGTAATAAAATAAATATCTGGGGTCTGTGACACCTAGCCAACTTCGAAAACTCATAAACGAACTCTGAAAGCTCCTTTCTGAAAGCTCAAGTCTGAAGCAAAAATCTAGAACACAATAAAAATACGTTGACAATACAAGATGTAAGTTGTGAGATATACCCTAAAAACCCAACCTTAAAATACATTATCAGAAAGACCGTACGGTCATCGTATCCTGTACATTTTATTTCCAAACATTCCAATCTTTTGTTCACAAATAAATGACTATGTGTGTGTATCTTTATTACTGTGAATATACGCTACTAATGCGATTTTAATTAGTATCATCGTAGCTCTGAGTTCTCACTCCACCCCAAATCAGATAATATGACTTTTCTTCACAGTTCACACGACACGCACGGGGGGCAATGACCTTTTTGACCTCCTCCGATATTCACGCATAAAAAATACAATCGCAATCACAATGGTTCAACGTCCTTTAAAGGTTTCCAAGGTGAAACTGAAATAGATTCGAAATCAGATCATTCATTGCTTTTGAAATATTATGTTCTGCTTTTGAAATATTAGTTGCTGCATCCTGTTTTCAAACTCATTTTTATTTATCACCGGTGGAGCTAAGATTTGTTGGTTATCTTTCCTCAGTTGTTGTTCTTGATTAGTCTATTAAAGTTGTTGAGTTATTCAGTGGAGTGGTCAGCGGATACTTAGTTGTTCTCTGTGAATAAATTGCAATTAATTAAAATGAGTGAAATGGTGAAAAAAGCAAGGTTATCCAGCAATGTGAAGGAGGGCTCAGCTGGAGAAGGAGAGGGTGGAGGCGACAACGGAAAGGCGATTGATAAGACATGCCCTTTCCAACTTCTACCGGTAAGTTGACATCAAAATATAAATTAAATGTAGAATGAAACTAGGAAAAAAATGTTTTTCTAGACAATTACAGTAAAATTGTGAATTTTTGTTATCAACAGGAATTGATGGAGGCGATCTTTGAAAAGCTGGGAAGTGAAGACCTCCAGACCTGTACCAACACCTGTGAGGATTGGAGCAAACTTTTGAAGTCGCAGCGGAACCTCTTCCAGTTTGAGTTGGTATGATTAATTGGATTTCTGACTAATGCCGGATGTTTTACTATTGAAATCATCCTTAAAATGTTTACATTGTCTTTCTTCTTTCAGGTCCTGCCGATTCTTTTGAAGATGAAGGTCCTCCCTTTCAAAGACTGTCTCAACTCTCGGCTCGTTTGTGGAAAGTGGATGCAAGGCGTTGATAACATTCTCCAAAATCATCCTTCAAGAGTCAACTCTCCTGACGCCAGCCGAGTATTTTCCTTACAAGCCAACAGACCAGGTGAGCTCTCCTGCCCCCTGTTACAATCCATGGAACGGTTGTTTGACCGATTTGGAATGCAGATGTGGAACAGCTGGTTCTACTACCTTTCCCCACGATGCGTCGACTGGACAACTGACAGGGGATTTGTTGACCAACTTCTGGGCCACCAACGAAATCCATTCGTGGGACGAAGCCTGACATTGACAACTCTCCACTGGACACATTACTACGACCTTGGCAGGAGTTTGTTGGAGCGATTTGGAAAGGAGCTGTGGTTTTTGTGTTACCGAATTGACGACTCCTCCGGGATGGATAATGGCCCGGTTGAGTGGCGTATCAGAGATGCTCTTCTTCATCTCTCAAACCTGAAATGGCTCCAACTTGATGTTGCCCTCCCCTGGATTCCGGATGAAGAGGAACGGGACGCAACTTTGGAAACTCGGATGCGACTCTATTTCGAGGGTAATCCTCTCCCTCTCCTTCAAAACTTGGAGACATTTTCTTGCAACCGGATGTTCAAAAGCCCTCCAATTCTTCTCAGTTCCATCTTGGAGTTCTGCTGCGTCCCGGAGACTTTAAAACGATTGAATCTAGCCCACTCTAAATTGAAGTACAAGTCCACGTTCATCTTTCCCAATTTGGAGGAGCTGGGAATAAGAATGGAACTGAAGGATTTGGGGAGCCTCAAGGAAACATCTCCTCGTTTGAAGAAATTGTTGTTGATTCTAACAAATCCGGCGGAGGACGACGGAAGACTTCAGGATATCGACGGTGGACAAGTTTTCGGAGAGTTGGAATTCTTTCAAGAGACGCTGATTCATTTGTGTATTGAAAGGGAGTTGCGGAAGGCGTATTATTCCATAATTTGTACCACGGAGTTTAAGATCCTCCTTCCCAAATTGGAATTACTGGTGCTGGATTGTGAGATTGTGCCAGAGAGCTTGGAGAACCTGCGTCACTTACAACATCTTGGGTTCTGCAACTACAATGATGATGATGAGGAGGAGGTGGAGGATGACAAGTTAAAGTTTGGGCGGGTTGTTCCTTCCCTGAAGACTTTTCAGTCCAATGGAGACATTAGCAAGATCAAAATGTGAGGTGAATTAGCTACGGGGTCGTTGATGATTCAGAATAGGAGCTTGTGAAGCAGAATTACGGAATGGGCTGCCAAGTTAGTATTTGATTCTGTTTAATTATTAATTATTATATCAATTACATAAAACTTTGGGATGTTGCACATGTTTGCGTTTGAGTTTTCAATAAAAATTATTAAACATTGATTGAACAATTTTTTTGTAGTGATTTATGTTGCCCAAATGGAGCTTGATTGAAATATAATTTAACTGTTTGGTATTCATATATATTTTCTTGGCATCTAATATAAAAATAGTTAAAAGTACTCCTAGCTCAAATATTTCGTGACCTACTGTACCTTTGGAAGCATTTAGTTTAGCCAAACTTAAGGAAAAGCATTTTTAATGGTTTACCAATTGCATTCTGACAAAACGCTGAAAAAGCTTCCCCTTATTTCCACCAAACGCTTCATTTCATTGATGTCGTTCCGAACAAACCGGAGATGCAGTTTTTTTCTGACAAAAAGGAGAATTGGGGCAACTTGCATCATGTCAATGTCAAAGACTTGGTGTTTCCACTCCACTGTCCCAAGACGCATCTGAAGGAGAAACCTTCTCAAATTAAATTATCTGATGCTACAAAATTGATGAATTATAGCGATGATTACCATCACAAAGCTAGAGAAAGAGAATCTGATAAACTTTCCATAAGACTACGATATCACATAAAAACCGAACGATAACAAAATTTGACAAACATGAAAATAGTTTTGTAAATGGTTTTTTGGGCGTTATTTGTATGATTGAATAAAAATCTGATCTCTCCTCAGCTATTAGGTTTTACGCAGTTTTCAAATACACAATGGAAAACTTCACCAGAATAACTCTAATACTAAGATTCTGAAGCTCAAGTTGTAAACTGAAAATCGAAGAGGATGGCATTGAACTCCACTAACGGGTGTTATACTTCATTCAATTTTTTGCTTGAACCCTGTTGTAGCTTGAAGTGTTAATTCAAATGAAATTACCAAAAACAAAAGCGTTCCTTAAACTAATGCTTAATTAATGAATCATGTTTTTAAAATCCATGTTAAAGATGAGAAATCATCAAAACCATCTAGTTTGATGATACATGTTGTTTCATAAATAGGTTTCCTTTACTCCAGTCTCAAATGTAATGATTCTGTCTCTGGCAGAATCCATGACTCACGGAACGCAGAATTTCATACATTGCATCTACACCAAATCTTATGCACAGAATAGTAAGTCGTCATATATTGTGGATGTTAAATGTGGAGCAATGCTTGTAGAAATATATGTGCAGTACTGTACTAAATTGCTTTGAAAGATCGTGAAAAAGAGGAACGGACGAGAATTGTATATCGGCCAAGTGTAATGCATTGCATGAACCACCGCCAACAAAGTTATATCCTTCTTTGTTCTTTGTATTGACTGTTCGAGGAACAACCGGCTTTTTGCACAAAAATGTGAGTGGAACGCCACTGTACAGTCTCAGCTCCTTCCCCCTCCGTGTCAGTGACGGTTGAATTTACCAGAGCTTCACTCACTATTTGAGCATTCAGTAACGAAGAGCAGAGTCGACGTTGCCTGACTTTGAACTTCGGAACAAAAAAGCAATCTTTCTACATTCTCCAAAAGTCTCAAATCTCAATTAACTCTATATTTCTGTGTTCATTACTTGATAAGTAGCAAAAACAACATCAAAATGGTAAGTAATTTTCATAATTTTTATATTTCAATAAAGAAATTTGCACGTATAAACAATATGCAATGTATATTCCAATTTTATGTACTATCAAGAGTTTAAAATTTGCATGATTTTTGAGTATGAATTTGAGGACTAGCCAATTTAATTTCAAATGTACCCTGAAACTAGTAGAACTGAGTGGTTTTTTGCAGTATTGAGTATGCGGCTTCGTTTAACTGCGTTGAAGTTCATATTCGTTCATTACAAACATCGCAGATTTCATTGGCAGCTACATACTAGCGATTGCGTTTCAAACACAGATTATTTCTGATTTCAAATGGTGAATGAATAAACTTGCATTGCTACTTGTTATGTTTTCACAAAAAAAGGAGAGCGTTTTATGTTGGATGCTTAAAACATCTAAAAATAGCTTTGTTTTACTTCAAAAGCAAGAGTTCGATAGCCGCATCTTGTCATTTGATGCAGATAACAGTATATTACATCATCATGAGTTTCTAAGCAGACGGTATGCCGGCTTACGAGGATTTCAAGTATAAAATTCTCATTGTACACTACTTCTACTGCGTTTGCTATGCAAGTTCACTGTCAAAAACGGAATGTGTGCACAAAAAATGCTGCATTTTGAAATACCTCGGCTCATAAAAAACAGTAATGGAATGGAGTAAGGTTTTGGAACTCAGATTTTTAAAGCATTGCATAAACTCCTGCATTTTAATGTTTTCCATGCTCATTTACGTTTTTTTTTTGAATTTGTAGCGTGAGTGTATCTCTATCCATGTTGGACAAGCCGGAGTGCAAATTGGAAATGCTTGCTGGGAACTTTACTGTCTCGAGCACGGAATTCAGCCCGATGGACATATGCCATCTGATAAGAACGTTGGAGCTGGTGGTGATGATTCCTACAACACCTTCTTCAGTGAAACTGGAGCTGGGAAGCACGTTCCCCGTGCTGTCTTCGTTGACTTGGAGCCAACTGTAGTTGGTAAGGAAAAGCATCCAGATTAGAAAACCCTATAGAGCATTCTGGCAGCATTTTCTTCCAAAAATAGTTACACCATCCTCAAAAGGTTTTTGTAAAGGACGGCCTTCATTGCCTATTATTATGACAAATAATAGTGTCTTGTCTTCCGACAATTAATGAGATTCATTGCGCTTCGTTTAATAATTTTGATAAATCATAATTACGCCTGAGCTTGCCGTGGGTGAAAGTCACATTCTCTATAATTGGTTGTGATTGGTCGATTGCTGTTTGAAAACTTGATCTATGTATTATTGGGACTTTTGTCATATAAATGTGTGTTGATGATTGGAATGATTTCTAAAGTTTAACAATTTGATTTTCTGTAATGCAGATGAAGTCCGTACTGGAACCTACCGCCAGTTGTTCCACCCCGAGCAACTCATCACCGGAAAGGAGGACGCAGCAAACAACTATGCTCGTGGACACTACACAATTGGAAAGGAAATAGTTGATTTGGTATTGGACAGGATTCGTAAGTTGGCAGACCAATGTACTGGACTCCAAGGATTCTTGATCTTCCACTCGTTCGGTGGTGGTACTGGCTCAGGTTTCACATCTCTCTTGATGGAACGTCTCTCTGTTGACTACGGAAAGAAGTCCAAGCTCGAGTTTGCCATCTACCCAGCCCCCCAAGTGTCTACTGCTGTTGTTGAACCCTACAACTCAATCCTCACCACTCACACCACCTTGGAACACTCTGACTGTGCTTTCATGGTTGATAATGAAGCAATATATGATATCTGCCATCGTAACTTGGACATTGAGAGACCCAGTTACACCAATCTCAATCGTCTCATTGGCCAAATTGTATCATCCATCACGGCATCCCTCAGATTCGATGGTGCTCTTAATGTGGATCTTACCGAGTTCCAGACTAACTTGGTGCCTTACCCACGCATTCACTTCCCTTTGGTTACCTACGCTCCCGTCATCAGCGCTGAGAAGGCTTACCATGAACAACTTTCCGTTGCTGAAATCACCAATGCCTGTTTCGAACCAGCTAACCAAATGGTGAAATGCGATCCACGTCACGGAAAATACATGTCTTGCTGCATGTTGTGTCAGTTGATAATAAATTATACAGACCTTACAATAGTAATAATAAGAATTAAAATTGTCAGTGAGTGATCATGAAAAAAAATTAACTGTTCTATTAAAGATCGTGGTGATGTGGTGCCAAAAGATGTCAACTCTGCGATTGCCACCATCAAGACCAAGAAGTAAGTTGAGTATCATAATAATCCAATTTTTATCATTATCTACTTCTTTCCTAATGGAACATTTGATTGATTGATAGGAGCATCCAGTTCGTCGACTGGTGTCCAACTGGTTTCAAGGTCGGTATCAACTACCAGCCACCCACCGTTGTTCCTGGAGGTGATTTGGCCAAGGTTCAACGAGCTGTGTGCATGTTGTCCAACACCACTGCCATTGCCGAGGCTTGGGCTCGTCTTGACCACAAGTTCGACTTGATGTATGCCAAGCGCGCTTTTGTCCACTGGTATGTCGGAGAAGGGATGGAGGAAGGAGAGTTTTCTGAAGCAAGGGAAGATCTTGCAGCCCTCGAAAAGGACTATGAAGAGGTTGGCATGGACTCCGTTGATGGAGAGGAATATTAAACTCCCCCTCAGTTTTGCAGCTGTTCAAATATTGGAGACACTCTTGCGCTCCTAATATCAAAATTCCAGTTCAATGACAAAGATTACTAGTTCATTTTTTAAAGTATTCCAATTTTGTAGCTTTGCTAATAAGATGCATAATGATGTTGAACAGCACTGACTAACAGTCAGATCTAATAAACTCTGATTTAGAGCAAAACATTCAGTTCCTGTTTCATATTAACTGCATATGAATACATACATCCTGGTAATGAAAACGTAACGGCTAAATAATACTATATGCATAGAAGTGTACTCCTTTTTTATTTTCCAAAATGAAGAGCTTGAATACAAAAGTTGGTTATTTCAACGAGGAACTTCCAATACATTTTGTACAATTTTTTTGAAATAATATCCTCTGTCAAACCGTTTTTGAACGTTTCAACAATTTTCGGGATTCCATCGTTTTCTGTTACGCAAATGTAGTTTCCAAAGGCGGAATCCTTACGTTTTTTAGAGTGGTCAATATATTCTTGTTGATTAATCAAATGTGTCTGTTCGTTTTGAGACTGATACGAGGTGAAGTTTTTGTTTAAATAATATATATACATATATATATATATACCATCGTAATAAATGGTTAATATTATTTAAATTTTGAATGCAATAAAAATATTTTCACATGCAATTTAATTTGAGCTACCGATGCATATTTACAGCATCTTTTTTCATATAATCCAATCTCAAATTGCTTGCATTTTTATCGCATTTGAACCATTGCAGAGCATTTACACATGAATGTATTCGGTAGAAGTTGGGTGATGAAGAAATCGCTATGACTTTGATTAGATTGGCACAGTCAACCTGATTTGACACATTTTCCAGTTAACAAATTGTAGCCAAACGAATATTTACAATAATTCACAACATGGTAGGTTAAAGTCAATTAACTCCCCAAATTCTTGTTATAAAGACAAAATTCGGAGTAAAACGTTTTAGTTCGTAATAATTTGTACTGAAAAGGATACTTTTATTAGCAAACTGTTCAGCAATAGATTCGGCAGTTTAAACACTACAATGAGTGGAACTACTGTTTGTGAATAAAATTGTAATCCTTCCTACCTTGTTTATTGTCAAATCCAAAATAACATATATTTTATTGCACAAATACGAACCTCATGTCATATACAATCAATTCACAAAAAAATATTTTGGGGATATCGCATTTAATTAAATTATCATTTTCACTTTTATATACGTAGTTATAAATTGTCACCGACATCGTATATCTAATATCATTACAAGTTTGGTAGAGACTTGGGTCGAAGAAGGACAAGCTCTTCCCTCGCACCAGATCCGCATTCCTCTAGATCTCCAACCCAGATCACTCGTTTTAGCTGGGGAAACAACTGGAAGTATTTCGTAAGAAGCTTTCGCAACCGCTGGACCACAGTGGCCTTTGGACAACATTTGCAAAGCCACCACAGTCATAGCCCTCAAATTTCAACTCCTCCAAGTTGGAAAACACAATTCGAAACACGAGCCAAGTCACACTGCCGAGGTTTCTATTGTCCGTCACCACTTTCCTGAGCTTCCACAGGGCTCTTCCCAGCAAGGCAGGATCATCCACATCCAACATCCCAAAGTCTTTAGCGTCAAATTCAGCTCGCAAGTGCAACTCTTCCAGAGTATTTCGGAGGTGGTTTAGCGCAACCAAAAAGGAGGCCTTGAGGGTCAAGCAATCTCCATTCAAAACAAGAATCCTCAAGTTAGAGAGCTGGAGTCGTGGCAAGCTACTGAGTGGGTCCCGTTCTGAGTACTGGGAAAAGAGACCGATCTCCATGCACTCCAGTTTTGAGAAGTCCGCATCACTCATGTCGAGGTCGTAGCTGAGTTTGGGGTAGATACAACAGGAAAACCTTTCCAGTTGGGATTGATAAGCTTGAACCATCAGCTCAATAAAAAGTTTTATGTCAGCATCATGCGTGGAGTCATTCGTTATTGGACATCTTATTTTCAACTCTGTCAAAAAGGGGAGTGGCGGAAAGGAAACTTCCTCGTTGAGTGAAGACCAGAAATTTGAGGCTCAAACTAGCAATCACCGGAAGTTGCTCAAGAATGCTGAAAAGTTGGGAGTAGGTTGGGTGAACATAATAGAGGTTCACCTCGAGAAACCGTATGTGATGTCCAATGGGTTGTAAGAAGTTGACCAGCAGCTCCATTCTTCCGTCCTTAGGTGCTCCAATTACCAAACGCTTTGAAACCAAGGAGCCACTCAAGATTTGGGGAGAATACACAGTTCGGAATCGTTCCATGCGGTGTGGACGAGATGGAGGCAGAAAGCAAGCAGCTAGTAGCCAGTGGTCTTTATCATGTTGCACAATGTTTGAGAGGAAGGAGTCAACAACACGTTTGGTCCCTTGTTGAGACGGCGGAGAGAGAGCAAGGTGTCTCGGGATAAGGCAACCTTCTTGAGGAGGATAGGAACCACCTGTAAACCAAATTGGAAGAATCATGACAATCCCGAAATGAAAAGGTTCATAATAAAAGAAGCTGATATTATAAGGTAGAGTGCTTACCAGCTCGCTTATTTTTCTAGTGCGGAGCTTCTCAGCAAAAAAGGGGGCACGTCAGAACCAGTGACTCCACATTCTCCAGCTCCGTTATGTGTTCCAGAACATACTTCCAGCAATCCTGCAATAATTTACAAATTATGCTTACTTTAAAAATGGGATACGACACGAGCTATGGTTCAAAGCAAAATTGCGATATTATTCTCAAGACCAAGTGAACGCACAATCAGCGCTGGTGTGAAATAGTCATAAGCCGACACCTCCATAATATCGTCTGATCTGCAAAGTATTCTGACATCTGACTATATGAGCTTGATTTCCTTACTTGATGAATAGCAAATATGAATAGGCTGGCATGGATAAACCGGAAGGGTAGCTTTTTCTACAATAAATCACACCCGTCTACAATTTAGACATTTAATCTTGGCTAAAGCCATGATGTCAAGTAACCTAGGTACGAGCAACCAGAATTGCCACCAAAGCCCGCTCGAGATTAGATGCCCTCCTCCTTCTGCCACCTTGGGTTGAACTATAACCGCTTTTGGTGTTTGTTCGACATAATAATAATAATACCTGTCATAAAGTAGATGGAATTATATTAAATTGTGGTGTGTAAATCAGAATTACGAACAACCCACATTCCAGATAATCGAATCTAGTTTTTATTTTAAATGACATTTGAAAGAAAACATTAAATCCAAGCAATTAATCATCTCAGTTGTAATAATATGTAGGAAAAAACTAATAGACTGAACAGCGTAATACAGACAATTCATAACAAAACATAATAAATCAGGTTTAGTAAAAAGTAATTTTATTTGACTCTACCAACAGGACGCGAGAAGCACGTTGTCTTTGGAGTTTTTCCACTGCCGATCCCAATCCAAATGAGAGATTTGAGCTTTGGAAAGATGGAGAAGAGCATTTTCCTCACAGTCGCATCTGGAGGAGGAACCTTCTGGTTTAGTTCCGATGTTGAATCTCCCAAACCCGAAACTACTTCCGGTTCAAAGCGAATCCACTCCAGCTTTGGAAGTTGAGCTCGAAAAAACTCCCAAACGTCATTGTTCATCCTCAGATTCTCAGCGCTGAGAGTGAGCCCTTTCACATTGGGTAATGGCTTCAGATCCATTTCTTGAAGGTTCGGGGGTGGCCCTTCTCCATAAAGCTTGTACAAGCGCACCTCAGCCAAAGTATTCCTGAAACGGCCAAGGAGCAGAAGAAGTTCTTTGTCCTTATCCCCGATAGTAATAGGACAGTCGTCCTCCTCGTCTTCTTCATCTTCAGAGTTTTCCTCATCTTCACCTGCGTCCAGGAAAAATGCCAGGCGCTTGAGTTTGGGCAGCTTGACCTCAGCCAATATTTGAAGAGACTCTTCAAATCCTTCCTCAGCGTCGATCCCAGTTACGCTCAAATCTCGCACGTTTTTGAGATGAGAGTTGAAAAATCCCTTCCTGACAATATCCCCATCATCCCCATATTCCGGTTGGAGGAGAAAACTGCCAAAAGTGAACTTTGATAGCTGCTGTCCATAAGCTTTGAGAAGCGGTTGGAGGAATTCAGGCGGAGGGGCCAAGAAATATCCATCCTTTTTTGGAATTGGAAGAAGCTCCAGACTCAGCTCGGACAGGGCTTTCAAAGGAGTAAAAAAGTTTAGAACTTCAACAATTTTCCACATGTCTTCAATTTTATCGTCCCAAAATGATTCATAAACGTCCAAAGAAATCCGTTCAAGCGCCAAGGTCAGGGAGACGATGTTAGGAAGACATTTCAACGAGGGTGCCAGATTCGTGTGCGTTCTGAAGGGCGTCGGACGCTCTTCATTGTGAGTCACTGCCAGTCTCAGTTTGAGCAGTAGAGGTCCATACTTTTGGAGAAGCTTCAAGGTATTCCCATTGAATGTCCCTGCTGTCAAGTTCAACAGATAAGCAAAAAGAGGAGGCAACGAGCCGCTACCCCGCATGCCCTCCGCTTTCTTCATGAAATTGAGGATCTCAGCGCTGTTCTTCAGGGTGAAGGCGTCAGTAAGCCAGGATGGCTGGTGGGTGCCAAGTAACTCTTTATCTAGAGTAGCATTCAATCCTTTGTTCAGAAGACGACAAGATAAGATGCTCTTCTTGGCCAGATAACCACTCTCCAGGAGCACTGGGAACAGCTGGAATTAAAACATGGAAGTTTACAATTACTGCACCATTATAATGTTTCAAAATATCTTATATTTTTGTAGCTTACCTTTGAAGCAACCGGAGTAAACACATCATTAGATCCTGAGGAAGCGGACGCACTTGTGCCCAGAAGTTCTGGCTTCACATCGATATCCATATCCATTTCCAAACCGGTGGTCGCTGGCTCGTTTTGCCGTATCCTTTTTGGCACCTTCTTGTTCCTACCCATCTTATCGAAAGCGGATAACTGATTCGTAATGAAACAATAATTGTTATAATTATTATAACAATCAACTAAATTAACAATGCACCTGACTAAATGATCACAAATAGCTAAATGCACAAGTACAAGAACAACCAAACACACTGAAAAAACAACATTTCAAAATTCCCGCGCTGGCCAGTCTTTGTCTACTTTACCTTACCTTTATGTTTTTGTCCACCGTTACATCTTTGTTCATCAAATCAATTCATGTTTGCTTGTTTCAGTAGGACTCTTGCTGCAGCAGTTTCACTCATGCATTGAAATTAATCATGCAAGTTTTGCAATTTTGCGTTATCCCCTTTCTGATATCCTCTTATCATGTCAATCAATAACAACTCGCTACTCGCTGCAATCACTCAAGTCCATCTTGTTTTGGTGTTCATGTCAAATGTCAATGTTGACAACCTGTCTAAAATCAAATTCTTCCCAGCAGAAAAGTGAAGTACTCAAGCAAGTCTGATTGTGGGGTTGTATTCGTATTTACCTTGTGTCTATCAATTATTCAATCATAATTAATCATTCAAATGACCATTTAAACACAAATCCTGCTCAAGTCGCCAGCATACAAGGTGTTCATTTGGAAGGATTGACATGACATGATTTATCTTATCAAGTCTCATCGGGACTCGACACTTTATGACATGTTGGGTTTAAAAATAATCTTTTGATGTGATTGCTGAAGCCAATTATTGTGATGAATGTTTATAAAATATAATTTAGACTCATAATCTAAGCCTGGTAACATCAAAACACTTGTAGCTGTCACTGTACGTACGGTTCATGTTAATTTTTGGGATTTGACACCAGAAGGACTTTTTCTCATTCAGTGCGATAAGTATCATGAACCACATTTAGAAATTGGTTCAGTTGTTAACTGAAGTTGGATCAGAACACAATACGTGCAGTTTAGGCTCTTAACTAAAATGTCGCTTTTAAAGACTGCGTTAATACTTCTTGCGCTAGCCGCCCCTTCCGCTTTTGGCGCGGTGAAGGTGAACAAAACCCAGAGTGCAAAAGTTTGGGCTCACATGATGCCTTGGTTTGAAACAAAGGACACTTCTGAGGACGGCACTTGGGGAATCCACTGGACGATGGCGAATCGGAATCCAGACAACTTTATAGATGGCTCGGGACGCAGGTAATTAATTACAAGTTGAAAATGATGTCGTAAAAATGGAGGCTTTAAATGGAACTTTATAAATAGGGACATTGCCACTCATTATTACCCCCAAGACGATGTATACGGTTCTGGAGATCTAGCGGTCATTGAAAGGCAGTTAAATCAAATGAAATATGCAGGAATTGATGGAATCCTCCTGGATTGGCCTGGAACGCTTCAAGTCTGGGATTACCCCAAGAACAAGCAAAACTGTGAAAATATCATCAGCCAGATTGGAAGAATGGGCCTGGAGTTTGCCATCGTTTATGAAGACCACAACATCCAAATGGCAGCCGACGCCGGGTTTATTGACCACAGCGCAAAAATCCCCACTGCCCAAGCGGACATGACCTACATGCAAAATAACTACTTCAACCTGCCCTCCTACATCCACCAAGATGGGCGTCCCCTCCTCCTCGACTTTGGACCTCAAACCTTCCGTTCTCCCCAAGACTGGGAGCAGATCTTCTCCGTTCTCAACCCTCGCCCAGTCTTTTTCACCCTTTGGGAACAGATGAACGAGGCTGCTGGAAACTCTGCTGGAGAATATGCGTGGCTCTACGTCAGCTTCATGTTGGGCCTCAACAATTTCTACTTGTACAACCCTTCCCCACAAAAGATTGGAGTGGTTTACCCCGGTTTCCACACCTTCTACCAAGATGGTGGCTGGCCAGGACCCACTTGGAATATTCCACATAATGGAGTGGACTCATTTAGGCAAACGCTGGAGTTGGCACTGCAACACGGACATCCCATCCAGATTGCGACCTGGAATGATTACGGAGAGGGGACCATGATTGAGCCAACGAGGGAGTTTGGAAACGGGTTTTTGGACATGTTGCAAGAAACGCTGGTACCCCAGTATTCCAACACTGGTGTGTTTGATATTATTGTGGATCTGTACAAGAAGCGAGTTAAATATGCGAGCCAGAAGGGGATCCAATCTGTTTTGGATGAAGCTTCAGATGCTTTAGCTAGCTTGGAACCTGAGAAAGCCGCAGAGATTCTTAAAACTATTCAATAAACTAACTGTCAACTGTATACTCAACAGTTATTTTATTTGCAATAAATACCATTAATGAAAAAATCGTTTGCAATTTTGTCATATTTTTGTGCCATTTCACTTAACAAACAGTCTGGTCAAATTGACGAAATAAAGTCAGATAGGTGTTCCGATACTTTCATATTTCACAAAAAAGGGGCACCTTTTTCTGTTCAATTTGTTTAGCTAAATTATCATTTAGATTGTAAAGATGAGTGAACACCGTAAAGTTGATGCTACTGAGGGGACACACTTCGAAGCGTTGAAGACACTGGAGAACAGTTTGGTCCAGCAAGTGGATGCCTTGGTGCTCCAGAATTTGAAGAAAGAGGAGTCGAAAAAGTAAGTTGATAGGTTTATAATTAAATTGGTTATAAAATGCGAGGGGGTCATTGGGTCATAATCGTGATTTGTTTGTTTCTTATTCACAGCCGTGAGGCTTCCGTGATCGATAACCTGTGTTCAAAAATGAGTAGCAGTTTGTTTGAGATGAAGCAGCATAACGCTTCATTGGATGGAGTAAGCAGATCTGTGATCGCTGAACGGGATCAGGCGTTCAAGGACTTGAGGAACACGGAAATGGCATTTTTGGATGTGCACAAGTAAAAAATTAGTTAACTATTTTTTGATAGAGGTTGTTCGTGACTTGTGTCATCTAGTTTAGTTTAATTGACAACTTAACTCTATTGATAGGAAATACGAGCGGACCAAACAGTTGTGGAGAATCTGAAGAAAAAGGAGCAGGATTTGAAGCAGGCGGATGAAGAAATGTTGCGTATGGTGGACACTAGAGATCAAACGTTTCAAACTTTCAAGGAAAAGGCTCACCTGACTGTTGAGAAGTTGGAGCTTATCACATTATCAGTTATCATTATCTTATCCCATTTTTACCAACATATTTTCTCGCTCTTTTATTCTGACTTTCTATTTAGGATGTACAACGACTTCCAACGGAAACTGAGTGCCCTGGAAGGCGACAGCGCTAGAATTTCTGCTCAACTTCGCCGCCGTGAAATGCGTGTGGAAACCGTTAGTTCCGAGCTGGTTTAGAAGACCAAAGAAAATGTTCAGCTGAACAAACTAGCTGATGAATTAATAAGTGGAACGAAATGATAATATGTCCTTCACTTTCTAATAATAAAATCTGACTCAGTTTACGAATGTAATTATTCACGTGTTGTATTCATTATTTCATTCAGCATTTACTTTATAATTTAAAGCATTAATTTTTCATACCTCTGCTAACTGGCAAATATTTCATTCAACCCACAGTGGGGTACCCACTGCTTTCACTTCGTGTGTGAAAGTTTTAAAGGTTAATAGCAAGGGGCGACGTGAGAAATTCAACAACGGACAACATCTTCCTTCGCTTCGTCTTTATCTCCACATCCTCTTTTGGGGTAAGCTGAAACACAACTGTTTGAATTGCAAAACGGCGGGAATAGAAGTAGAAAAATGTGATGATTCTTCATACGTGCTTACACGTTTCGTTGTTCGTGCGGCGTCGTGCACACAGTTCGTCGTTTGTCGTCAGTTGTGCATTGAAAATTTCAATTTGTGAAAACATTTTTCCACAGGTTGGTGATTGGTTGGTGGAGCCTAGTTTAGCTAATTGATTGTTTCAAGCTAGTTGTTGTGTTAGTTTGGTCCAAATTGGAAGTGACCGGAAATGGAAAACCATGACCCCGAACCAACTTCTTCCTCCTCTTTTGGGGGGCTGGAGTCAGGGTTGTACTCTTTGGGGAGAGTCGTGAACGAATTGAAAGAGGCTGCTTCAAAGCAGCAAGCTGATCTACAGAGCAAGATGGATGGAGATCGAGAAATAGTGACGTTTCTTGCCGCCGAGTTAATTGCAGCTCGAAAAAGTGGAATGGGGAGTTCGAAGAACGAGAGAAAACAAGGGAAAAGTGTATATGTGTCTGTTCCAAATGGAGGTGGTGTGAATCTGCAAGCTGACGTTGGTGGAAACGTTCCACTGGATATTTTTCCGTTGGAGGTTAGTCATATTATTAAAATATTTTTTATCCTTTATAAATGTGCTTACTAATCAACTGTTTGCTCAATTAAAACAGGTTTGGTGTATGATTCTTGACCGTCTTTCGGCTCCCAAGGACTTGGTTAGCTGTTACAACACGTCTCCCGTCTTCCGGAAGGAACTGAAACCGAAA
>JAQGAP010000253.1:0-46695 GCA_034697805.1 Orchesella bifasciata
CAATGAAAGTGGGCAAGTGCATTGGGAACAAGTATGAGTACCACCGACAGAAGTTTCAAACGTCTATTCCCATGCATACTCAAACTATCCAAAAATGTAATCTTATCTTTCTATTATGGGACATACCTTAACTTCTACAATAATAATCCTCTGGATCTGGTGGTGCTGCTGTTGCGTTCTAGCCTCTTCTCCCTTTCCCGTCGGTCGTGTCGCCTTCTCACAGTCCATTTTTTCCGGGTGGATAGTCTTTCATATAAATATATGCTTTCTGCTTACACTCGGGTTAGCAGTCATTCAACCAGCTGGTTTTCGCTCAATGATTAAGAAATTGATATTGATATGACTATTTTATGGATGCACACATTATATGAAAAAATCCAAATGATCGAATTTCTTTATCTGTATCAAAAACTTTGCACATTATTTTTTCGGAACAAATACTTTTTTCCTTCTTACAAATAAGTTACTTAAAAAACTTGAGAGAAGAACTTTCTACGAGTGTAAAATCCTTCTGTGTGTTTGATGTTGAATGTGATTGTTTGCATATATATTGCACTATTTGACTAAGGAGAAAATCATTTTTGAATAAAACTTGCACTTGCTTTTGCTGAGGAACAAAAGTATTCGATTATAAAGAGTCTGCAGGGAGGATTTCCACACACACTTTTGTCTTTGCTTTCTTCTACTACAAACTATGAATGAATGGGAATTTTATAGAAATTATAAAAAACCCAAAATTTTTATTTGCATTGGTTTTGGTATGTGCATGCAAAATGAGCTAAGCGTAGTATTACTTCTTAAACAAGACAGTGACAGGAGCGAAGTAAACAAAGACGGTGGATGGATAGAACTGTCTCAAGTTAAGACAAGACGTGTCAACGAAAAGAAGACAACAACAACAAAAAATTTCTTGCTTCAATGTTGAATGTCTTGAACTGATCCCATGCGCTCAGGGTTTCACTGATTTGGATATTGGGAGTAGGATGGATGGCTGATGATGAGCTGGGTTTCTTCTCTTGTGTCGAAGATGACTATATACCAGTCTATTTAAAGCAACAAACACAAAACACCGACGAAAGACAGTGAATCCTAGGAAGAAAAAAGGGGACACAACAAGTACACAATAGAATGTACGTGTGTGTGTGTCTGTATGATGTCTCCTCCTGTGAGTCTTGCTTACTACTGTTTCTTTACTACTTCAACAACTCAAACAGCCTCTGAAGATCATTCTTGGTTCACACCAAAGAGAGAGAAAAAAACAGACCTTTGTATTATGACGTGTTGATGTTTTGAATGCAAATGACAATTTTCTTTCGTTTCTCCTTTTCTGCGGCACACTGACGGAGGCAGCTTCTCATCTCAGAATTAGATACATTAAACCAGCAGGACGTTTTGTATACAATTTTGTAAAGCTGTTAAATAAGCTATCACTTCTCTTCCGTCTTTCGTACTACTCCAACACTTTCAGAATGAAAGAGTTACAATGAAAAAGTATATGTCCGTATAAAATTAAGTTATTTTCCCTTGCAAAGCTCAGTCTCAGCAAAGTCAGAATCGGAATACATATAGATGGTTTCAATCTTACTTGTGTGTGTGTGTGACGGGCTTCAATTCAATTGAAGAAAAGTTTGATTTTTGTTGATCTTGCTGGGACAGCAAAAATGCCAAAGATCCGCATGTATTCTTTTGTTTTAAAATGATTCCCCCAAAATGTTTGGGTTTACTTTCTTGTATTAATGTCGATGTTTTGTTTAGTTTGACTTTTTTTACACAAAAGTCTTAAGAAGCTGCCAACAGATGAGTTCCAGTTGGGTCCTCAATTTTTTTGGCTTTTATGCCAACACAAATAGCCAAAAAAATAAAAATTATGGAAATGCCAACATGACAAAACATTTCGGATACGGAAGAGTACAATAGTAGAGGAGTTTGTGTATACATACAGGCATACGCATTGACTTGCCTACAAGAGTTAAACGCAATGGTTCGGATTTAATTGTAGCAAACCGCTTGTCCTTTTTCCCGTGCTTTGTTTTGGGTTTCGAGTGTCAAGAATGAATGGCTTTTGTTGTATCAACGGGCGAACTAAAACGTGATTCTCAGAAACATCAAGTTCAACCGAAATACAAACACACAATTCTTTTCCCTTTTCTTCTTCGTTTACTGTTGGTGTTGTGATGTTGTCGATTGTCACTTGTCACTTGATATATCACTTGGACAATTAATGAATGGATTGAATGAAACAGGTTGAGAACTTGGGGTAGACTTGTCTTTTATTTGCATGGGAAGAATTGCAAATGTCAGGTTCAACAAATCGCAATTTTAACAAGCCACAGCAATGCCGTGTTATGCTTTTTCTCGTACTTGTTTGCATGAATTCCAAGTATTATAGTTGAGGTTGGTAAATGCATTGATTGGTTTTGTACTTCATTTGACTTCAATCCGCTGCGTAGAAGAAAGCGTTATATCCAAAGAGGCTGGATGGCTGGAATTCGTCCGTGTTTTTATATCGCACTGTACGTAGAACGAAGGTACAGTTGGACCAAATCGAATTGGAAAATTATATTTTTTGTTAAATCAAAGGGATCTTCCCTTAAGCCTTTTTGTCTTTTCGTGTGAAGTTGCGTGCAAGACAAGAGCCGGGATGAGATTGAAGCGGTGAATCTATCTTGGAATTAATCCCGTGTGATAATGTATGATCCCGTGTGGGTAGAGCAAGCGAAGAGGGTTGATTTTAAATCGAAATCTGGAACGGTACTGGTATTAGGGTTGTGTGCACGCACTTGTAATCCAAGTTTTTTGAACGATGATAAAGTTATTCACGTACATAAACTAATAATAATGCAGTTTACCACGGTGGAAAGATCGGAGTAGACTTTCCTAGCTCGACTGTACGGAATCTCTTAGCTCTCAAGCTTTCCTGATCAGGTTACGTTTTAGGCCATTGAGAAGGGATGAATGAGTTGATTCCTCAAGAGCTTTTGTTAGCAAAGACATACCGCGTTGAGTTGCAGTAAGCTAGGAACAAAACGAAGGAACGATGATACCTCGTGGTTTCATACGACTACAGCTTTCCATTCCACGCTCTTTTATTGTGTAGGTATCTTCCTTGTATACACGCAATACGCTATTTCTTTCTCCTCAGAAGTATCAACATCAGACAGACAGAAGAGACCATGCATGCCAGTCAGGCGGTAGAGGAGGCACAGAAAAGGCAAAAAAGGGCCTTTGATGATAGCTTACTTTTACTACGAAGAAGGAGTATGTATTATGTAAACTGATGCTCCTGCTCTCTCCTTTTCTTCGTTCTTTATGTGAATATGCCGGGTTTAATGGCAGAATGAGAAGTGACGAACGAGTCTGTTTGTGGGCTGCCTTTTTAGTACACAAAACTTCAAGCGCATTTACTACAGCGTGCTTCTGCTACACGGTAACTTGGTATTTTTGTGCATGTATGCACTCTTTTTCCTTCACTCCTTTTTTACCACATTTCACTACAGCACCAGATAGATCCTCTGAAGCAACCACCGACCAGCCACATTGAATCCAGAACGAAAGTAAATAGAATAGGGTGAGTTTGCACTGCTGCTTCCTTCGTTTTCGATGGTGGTGGTGGCTTTTCCTTTACCATTGCATTGCAATGCTTGGCTGTAACTGAAAAGCTACTCTTACAAGTATTGTATAATATGGAGGAACTGGAGTTCGGCAAAACTAATCGTCAGCTTTTTATTTTATCTTTCTACTTATGAGACGAAACATGAAAGTTGCTAAAAAGGAAGGTAGCCAGGTTGAAATAGAATGAATTAAGAAATTTGTAAAAAATCATACAGCTAAAAGCATACTGCAACAAATTAAAATCATGTAAGTGTGTGAATGTATGTACTTCAGTCGAACCTGAACTTGAAATCATTAACCAACCTGCTATTGGAATAAAAACGATGTAAGGGTTCCAATTTTTTCCAAGTTACTGCATATAGCTTATTATGCCGGCACCGTAAATTACTTATAAAGGATTCACATCTGGAAATAGCGATGCACATAAATAATTTAATATCAAACGATATCCAATATCCATTTCGACAAGTAGTCACAATATATTGTGTAGTTGGCATAATTTACATTGGTTGCATTAAAGGGTATGTTAAAATAAAATTGAAAAAGTGTTTGGTCGGATGTATGAGTCTTTACCAAAGTATGAAAGAGTTGGCTCGGATGTTTGGTATTTATTGTATACCTCTGTCACTCCTGTCACAAGACATTCTTTCGCCCATAAAGAATAACAATGGGACTCTCGTCGCCTTCTTTATATTAATATGACACGGACTAAATAAATAAGTAATGAAATACGATTATACGATAATACTACGATACTATAGTAGGCTAAGCTGACATTATTGTATTTGTACAAGAAGTGAGACTACTATACACTTGGAAAAGCAGAATACACAACCCACACGCATGGCTTTTTACGCAGAGAAGCGCATTCATTCATTCAAACTATATATTCAAATTTCACAACAATAATGCCATCATCCAACAAACAAAAGGAAGTATACATGGGATAATATTATTCGTTAAAAGTGAAGTGAAGCCAGCCACACTTCTATTCTCTGCCCATTTCTTTTTACTTGTGTGTATGCATTATAATAATAACAAGTAAGCCGTGTTTGTATGCAAGCATGCAGGCATGCATGCATGCCAAAGCCTTCATTGTGGAAATTTTACAGAGAAACCTAAAAGAAAAGGGGAGATGACGTTTTTGGCATCGAGGAAACAATGGGATCACTCAGCCATGCCGTCATAAATTTATCCAGTCGATTTTTGCCATAAGTTTCTAAAACTTCCCTCCATCATACATCTCGCTCACTCTCTCACATACACACCAACCAAGCCATATAAAATATAAATGCGAGTTAACCAAGCACGATATATCAAAACAGAACAACTCTACTGAATGGCAATAATGCATAGCTTCGCTCATTGTGTACAATTTCGTTACTTGAACACTTTGTTCTTCAAGTTTCTCCTTGGTAGTACCTAGCGTACTTAGCTCATATCATTATGCATAAAGCCTCCACATTTATGAAAGAAAGAAAAAGCAGAGAGAAAGGCGAAAAAAACTACTCCAACCCTCTAACCTTACACACATTTCTTTTTAAATATTATACAACGAATTTACATCCATTTAAATCCCTTATGCTTCACGCAATATGCTTATTACTACTAGCTAGTTTGATAAACTCACTTGGTATATGAGTTTACTGGGAAAAGCCGCTAATAATAACAACAACAATAACAGAGTCACTCTTTCACTCCTTCAACTTTTCATTCTCATTTCAATGAAGGTTAAGAAAGTACAGCTTTTTTAGGGAGAAAATAGAGACTAACCGAGAAAAAAACTCCGTCATAGTTTTGATAACAACAACAGAAAGAAACCTTTAAGCCAACTTCATGATATGATTCTGCGGAAATACTTTAGTACGGATTTTTTAAAGAAAAAGTCACACTATTCCTTTTGCTTAGTAAAATGTATACTAACAATAACCCACTCTTTACTTTCAAGCATTTATGTGGAAACTGTATAAATACACACCAATCCGAGACACATAATGCTAAAGGGAACGAGGAAGTAAAAGCTCAGTTCAGGAAAAAGAGACGTTGTAGAAGAAGAGAACTGAATTTTTCATTGTCACATGCAGTCATCCCTCTCATTTTGGTTTTTTATTTGGGTGGAAAGAATAAAAAAGGGATCCAAAAGTCTGTACACAAAAAAATGTGCATAATAGAGGATATATAAGGATTATAATAGGAGAGAGAGATGCAGAAAAATGTCTTTTAAAATGTCTTAATCCAGTCATTCGGCTGCTAGTTAAGAATGAGAATTACATTTTATGTTGTGTAAATCTATAAGGATGAAATGCTGATATGTACGTAAGTAATGTATATATGGAATCACCGTATGACTTCTTCATTGCGACAGACGAGGAGTACACAAAAGTTAAAATATATATACTTGAATGCTTGGTTAGAGGCAAAGATATAGACACATTAATAGGTATGCGTATACATTGCAGTTTCACTATCACTTTGTACGCAATGGTTGCATGAACCCTTTTACCACTTTTTATGTGTTGTAGTTGTAAAGATACATCTTCTTGTATGAAAAAATGTCGTGTAGTTGTAATCGGTAATAAACGTGTGTCAGGGAACAACGTTCGTTTGAACATACATGTTCGTATGTGTTAAGAAACATCTGTATTCGGTATCATTTCTAAATTTATTGGGATAATACAATTTTATGCTGAGTCAGCGCAAAGTGTGAGATGAAAATGTAAATGGGGTGTCTTCTGTATTAGAAAAATATTACTGTTTACTCCATTGTGATGAATGACAAAGCAGAATTTATAGCGATTTCTGAAAGTGCGTTCATATAGTTTAAATTCTCTGTTCTGATGTTGAAGGTTAAGGCTTATACATATTGGCTCAAAATTTTCATGCAATATTTTATATTTTGGTTGTATGATTGTATATAAAAAATTCTCTGTTTATTGCTCGGAGGACGGACACTATCAACATTGAAAATGATGTTTTACAATACAACATATCGGACAGCACAAATCGGTTAAACCATAAGGAATCTGCTGTTTTGGTAATTATATAAAATGAAAGCAAAACAACAGCGGCTTTCAATTTAAAACAGTTCTCAAATATCATTGCTTTCCGTATTTTCATCTATTTAATCCAAATCCATGTAATGCTTCGTCCAAAATACATACAAAGTTGACTTTTAACGGCCAACTTTCCGGATGACAAACATAAAAATTTCAAATACCCAGCTAATACACTGTATTTATGCTACTTCCTATTAAGAGCTTGTAGAACCATGAAGTAAAAATGTGGGGTCTTGTTATCCACAAAGAATACTAGCAACAGAAAAAATTAATGCCTTGCCTTACGCTTCCCAAGCAATAATTCATTCGTGGATGAAGTGCAAGCAAATAATAATTTTTCATTTTACACACTAGTCTGGGTTGTAGCAAAATCCGGGAGAGTGTTAACTTAACAACTACCAACCGGCTTCTTTTTTCTCATTTTAATCTATGAGATTTGATATTTCACGGAAGATGTTTATAAAAATGTTATGGGGTATATGGAAAGTCTTGGTCCGTCGAGTTTTCTGGAAAGCCAAAAGAGTTTACACACAAAGGAACGTATGCCGTCTTCTTTTTCTCCTACCTTGTCTTTTCTTCATTCATGTGTAAGTCTGTAATGCTTTATCTACTTCCCGAAAACAAACCGGCAAGGATTCCGGGTGGAGTAAATTATTTTACCGTGTTTTACAAAGAAATTAACCGGGTCTCATATACTCCCTCATTCTTCTAAGTTCATCTAGTTTTGGAGGAAAATGTCATGGATGAAACTTGAATATGCTTGCACACGTTCATTATTCCATATACCAAGCATAAAGTTCGACTTGAAACTGAAAGGAATGCCCTATCCGTAAAATGTGAATGAATACTGCATTCACATTCTCTCTGAGCATATCCATTCACTATCCATAGATTCACGTGCAATTGTTTCAAAATATAACACTTGTATTCCTTTCTCCACTACAGTCAAAAAGAAATGAAAGTAAGTGCCGAAGAATTAACTTTTAATTGGAAGATAAGCTTGTAAATTAATTTATTACTTTGTGGAAAGTACAAAGCAGCTAACTTGAATGTAGGAAATCTATTACTAAAGAATGAGTGAGCTTTGCATGTAAGCAGCTGCAATTATCGGGTTAGCTGTATTCATCATGAATCCTGTACTTTGATTACTAATTTTTACTGATGATTTTCCTTACCGTTTTCCTTTCAGAAATGTAGCCTTTGCGTTCTTGCCACATAGACATAAAATTCCTTACCCTTCTTTACCTTTCACCGAGAAAATAAGAGGCAGTCACTTATTTGCACTTTTCCCTTGTGCATTCAAGCCCTCACAATATGTAATTCAATATAACTCAAGACGATATGCCTGTCGATTCCTTTATACTTTCATGTATCATCATCCGTATCTTTAGTTTCGGTCAAGTGTCCTTAACATGAGTCCAGTCCGTTGTTTTATGTATGTATGTGTTATTTGATAAAATTAAGCTGCCTAACAGCATGACTAGTGACTGACTGAGTGAAAGATCTCTGAGGCTTTCGTCCGGAACCAGCCAGATAAAACAGGGTTCGTTAAGTAAACGAAGAGTAAGATGGACAACTTACACGTCCGGTTAGGTCAACTTCAGCTGATGGTCATCATTTCTATCTTCAAGCAGCAGAGCAGAGTATATGAAAAGGGGCAAATATGCACATACGTGTACTCGTACCATGTTTCGCAAGAAGATTCCCAGCGATCACTAACGCATTGCATATAAAAACGTGTACAAAAAGGAATCTTTTAAGGGAGATAGAGGAGTCCCGGTGGACAGGCAAGTGTCAGTGATCTTGACCAGTGGTCTTGACATGAGCTCGTAAATCACCATTAGCAGCTCAAAAGTAGCTCATTGTATTTCACACTATACAATCAGTATGGTACACCCTTTTATACGATATCCGCAGAAAGTAGAAAGCAAGAGGCGGAAGGAGGACTACACAAATGCAACTGTCGCCTGCTATACACTACCGTTTTTAATCCGTTTTCAACATTGTGAATCCGTATCTATCTCTACATTCTTCTTTTTCTTGCCATTGTTAGTTACCGTTGGTAAATCACCACAAAAAAATTGGTCAATTCAAGATTTTAGAATTGACCAAAATCTTTCAGAAATATTGACAAAAAAAACAGCCATGTAAAAATTTATGACAGTTATTTCACCGGAATTATTAAAATATTTAAAACTGACTAATTTTGCATTAAAATCTCTCAAAGCCAGCGAATGAAAAAGAAACAAGTTGAGCAGAGCAGTATAAAAATGATACAGATGCAGTGTAGTTTTGTGTTAAAGATAACCAACCCCTTTTTACTCCAGTTAGTTCTCGCTCAATGCATGCATGACTAAATAAGCTTTCAGTATCCAGCTGGGAATAGTAATTGCCCAGAAAGTGGAGATAAGACACCTTAGAAGTTCATAAAAACCAGCTTTAGTGCCCATAACATACAACACTTACTCTTTCGTCCTTACAAGCATACACTTAACGTATGCACATCCTTACAACAATTTTTACGTTTATACAAATGCGACGCGTGCTTTCTCTTCGGAAAGTTAGCACAATTTAATATATTGTAGTAATATGTAAGCTGTAGAAAACTCACATTGGAGCAAGATGGAAAGGGGAGAGAAAGGGAGGAAGGAGAAAAAAGAAATGGGAAAGAGTGAATAAAACTCGAATATTATGCATACGACGCCTATGATGGAACTTTATGAGTGCCATCAGGCCCATGCCATGTCTGTGCTCTCATTCTTTCATGACCATATCAAACCCATGTGCCATGATCATAGTTTTAAATGCGCACATTTTATTGCACCAGCTTAGCATTTTCATTTATTTTTAAGAGACTGAGATTATCAAAACTATGGTGGTAGAATAGGGATACAAGATTTTTATCACTGGGAATGAAGAAGAGTTGGAAAAGTACTACGAAACATAATACAATACAAAGTTACTACAGGTTAATACAGCTTCCTTAACTTCTTCATTTTTAAACTCATTACTACTCAACAGCCTCAAGCAAAGCTGCAACTGAGGCAGCAATAATTAAAATAAGAATTTATGTGTTGTACGAACGTACGAATGTATAAGACGTGTATTTTGTGTTGGGATGCCATAAAGACAATGAATGATGTTATAACTATAACCGGCATAAGTAGAAAGCACAATATACAGCTTTTATGACGTCATTTCCATTGTCATCATAACTTTATTACGAGCATAAAGTGGCACTTGGGAAACTCTAGTAATATATTATCCGTGTATGTTTTCACCTGTTGAATCAGAAAACAAGTTGAATGCGACTATCATAAAAAATAATGTCTACACGGTCAGTTATGTTATGTTATGGCCATGTTCACTGACAATTCTCGGAGCACATTGGGCATTGTGGGAACAACCACAACAAGTACAACATACCTCCACATTGTATTTGAGATAGGGAAGCATTCCATTTTTTCTTTCTTTCTTATCTCTATAAACTCAAGGGCAATATTTCACCAGTCCCCCTTTTCTCCTCTCATCCATGCATACTTTCTTTTTGAGAATGGTATTATTGTATTTCATAGTCAAGGATTCAACAGAATGTCTCAACGGATAAGAATTTCATGAAACATATTATTGTCCTCGGGGACCTTCCGTTTTCAATCAAATTCCATAAACGAGCCATTTCATCCCCTCACATCGTTGTGTGAGCGAAAATATGGGATGCTTCTTGAAAGTTAAATGGATAGAGTGGTTCCGTAAAAAAGAATCAGATATATCTCTCAAGAATAATATAGAGTTATAGGAGCAGAGTGGTGGTGCAGCAATACAACCAAGAAATTCATAAAGAGTACATTACCACAGACAAAAAGAATTGTAACAGCTTGCGAGAGATTTTGATCCCTCAATGACATTATCCGTAATGGCAATAACTAAGAAGCAAGAAGCTATGCACACATGTGTGGTTTTCTCCATCACTAGTTTTCGTCTTTCTCTTTCTGTCTGCATTTACCGCATTATTTGAATAAGCCACCGAGGAGTAGACTTTTCTTTCAAGATCTCATTATTCCTGCTTTTCTAACGGGATAAATGGAAATAAGACAAAAAGACGACACCCCACCACCAGTTTCACAAAGCACGACAAATCTTGCATTCTTCCACTCTATGTTTCAATGAAATCATAAACGGGGTGTATACAAATATATTGCATTGGCTTCAAAAATCGAGATTTTATTCAATTTTTCAACAAATCTCATACTATCTCCAGCAGAACGATGGAATGATACACAATTTGGCCAAAAACGCATTAATTTTGAACGGTGTAACAGATCGGAAGGAGGGCTTGCTTCCATGCAAATTAAATGTCAAAATAAAATTCAAATTCGTGAGTCAAGTCGGCAACAGGGCATTTCAATGAAGTGCTGATGCCGATCATCCTCATTCTGATTACTGTATCATCAATGAATATGAGCAGCTTAACTCAAACGGCAACTTCATACTCTGAAGATCGTATTAAGTCAAGTGCATTTGACTGATTCCTAGACCAACATTCATTTAGCAATTGAATGGAGCAGAAAGTAGAAACAACTCAAGCTTCAATTTCAATCAAAGGAAAAGCCTTTATATTGCAAAACGATTCGCTTTTAAAAAAGAATCACATGTAAATCCTTTCGTATTTTACTTCTCACTCCAATTTATTTGCTACTTTTCCCCATCTTTAAATGAAAACAAAAGTGTACATCGAAATAAGTCTTCAGATGGAGGAAGACCTTTTGTTTGTTTCCAAACAAATTCAAATGGAAGTGAAAAAAGGGAAAACAAAATAGACTTGTGCAGCTAATGCCTTACAAAGTAGTGGTGTGATACAACATTCAGCTCAGTCAAGTCAAATGTACTTTTGCCATTTTCATTTATCCATAAGCAGTTGTAGTTTCCTTTCAACATTTTCTTATAAACAAAATGCACTTTGTTCCTTACATATTATATTATATGCTCCTGCTGTTTTTGACATTTACTTGAACAATTTAACTTTAGATTTGCTATTTGCTACGGTTGCTTTTTTGGGTTCTGGTTTGGTTTACATCATACAATGTACGTACTGTACAGACTATGAAGGAGTTACACGCAAACGAGAGGAGATTTAAAACAATGTGGATTTACCTATATGTACTTTGTACGTACACATATGAACCCATGTTTGGATGAAGGGATGTGAATGTATTTATTTCTGAGAAGTGTCGGCATGGTATGGTGTGTTTGGAAAATCAGTGGAATGAATGAGGTAAAGAAACCCAAAAAGAGAGGAGAGACGCACTTGCATTCAGAACTAGTTGGAATAGTAACTCAGTAAGCAAATGAGGAATACACTTTTTCCCAAGTTAACTTTCTACTTTGCTAGTCAAATGTGAGTCAAAAGAGGAAAGAACACATTTGGGGAAATCAAGAGAGAGGAAAAAGGATTACAAATGGGGAACAATTCTTGATTCCTGTCGCCTGTTCAACTCGTTAGCATAAGCGAAATGGCTTCTCTCTCCTCTCTCTCTCTTTCTTTTACTTTTTTAGACATGAATTTTACTTACTTTACTCACTTACTTTGCGTACTTGCTCTGCTTCTCTCTCTCTCTATTTCTGCTACTACTATTACCGTTACTATTACAGCAGATTTTCCTGAAGTTCCAAATTTCTTACTGGAATCCACATACACCACTGCTGCTGCTGCTGCAACCAACCACTTCTTCGAGAAAAAACTTGAGATTTCATGCAGCCCTTATCCATATTCGTATTTTCTTCCACTTCTCTTCTCGTCTCTTCATTGTGGGAGGATGGCGTTTAGTCTCCATCTTTTCCTCACTTTGCCTTTCTCACATTTAGTAGATTTTGATACATCCCAAAAAGCCAGAAACACTAACAGCCAACATATGGCGACAAAAGTCGATCTCTTTTCTTTGCTGAGGAAAAACTAAAATGTGGAGATTTTGTATGGAAAATACCGGAGAAATGCAAAAACATTGAGGAGGAATCTCTTTTTCTCCTGATGTCTCTGATGATGGTTCATACATACATTTTGTAGCTACCAAATAATATATCATACAGTTATACAGATTGTAAATGCACCAAAGCTCAGAATACCACATATTCTGCTGCTTTTATCTTAACTTGTAATAAGTTTAACATCATCCCGTCTTCCTAGTGCAAGAATGTATTAGAAAAACAATGTGATACCGTCATTTTATAAAATATATCAACTAGAGAATCATACCACACACGCAACCAACCACCACCACCACCATATGCACATGAGAAATGGGGTTGAAGAATCATCATCATCTCCAAGCTGAATTTTGAGAGATCATGCACCCTAACCAAAAACTCAAGGAGCGAAGCTAGTCACATTTTGTTGATTTAAATAAACATAAAAAATAAGTTGGAGCTCAATAAAGGTCTTTGTATTGTGTGCATTGCTTTTAGTGGTGCTTTGCTTAGAACAAGAATCTAAGTACATGTATGTAATAATATCTTTACTTATGTCTGCGGAAGCTGTTGGTAAAATATGAGTACAAATTCAAACTAGACTAAGGTGAATTATTACGCAAGCAGGTGCATCAAGCATTTCGACCTGTGGTATGACAAACGGAAACAATTTTTTCCGCTAATGACAAATAGTCAGGGATTTGGATTAGTGAATTAAAATTTTGTTTCATCGCCGCAACGAAGTTGTAGGAAATAAAATTATTATTCCGAAAGTGTAGATTATGTGAACCGGTGAATACACAATACTTTTACATGCCAAAAACTTTTTTTTAAAGAAATGGATTTGCTTATTATTGCTATCTTCAAGGTTTTATGGTGATTTCTTATGAGCAAAAACTAAAGGAAACGGGCCACAGACCAAGAAAACCAAAAAGCACAATATACACACACATATGTACAAGAACATGAAAGCTGATATTAAAATGCGATTAGGAAATTTGTAATGGAAGAAATGGTCTTGACTGAACTCAACCCCCTTGCTCGTCCGAGTAAGTTTCCGTTGTTTCCTTGTTATTGTTGTTGCCTCCTGTGAGCTTGTACAATAATGTAATGTAGACGAGATACACGAAATAAGTTTGATATGATGCTCACATATGTACGCCAAGTAAATTGCCGTAATCATTGTTGTAAGCCTACACAAATGGTGGTACTTTTCGACGTAGATAGTCCCACGTCCACCTTTTTTATGCACGAGTGATATTTTTTATTTCTCAGGCTGTCTGCAGAAAGTTCTCTAGTATTCATGTTTTGTAAGCTGTATTTTGTTTGCTTAAGTCTAATCATTGGCAACAATGAAGGCTGCTGCTACTGTAACCAAATTTTCATTCCATTTAGCCTGACTGGCTAAAAGAGTTTCACTAAAAAGCAAGGAAAAGCCTTTTTAGCCTGTCACGTTAGTACCAATAGCTCAAAATTGTTTACAATCTTGCAAATAATATTAATCCGGATAATTGGCATAGATTATGTAAATATGTAGCTCCAATTTGCGCAAAGGTTCTCATTCCAACATTCTGTTGGTCCCGTGCTGAGAGAAGCTGCTACTTACTGCTGGGATGCTATGTTTATGACATCATAAAGGGGGATCAAAAACTGTTAGAAGCTAATTTAAAAACTAATAAAGGGTAATATGAGCACGAAAATATTTATGTGTAGGGCCTTCCTTTGAAACGATTCCTACACACGAAGACACGAAGTGAAATTCACATATTATGCACACAGCAATATTGTTTGCATGAATCTAACGATAAGAACGAGGAAGAATGATGCTACACCTATTTTTTAATCGAGCAACAGTGAAGTAAACTTGAAGCTATTTATATTTGTGTAGATTGTATGCAATATGCAGTAGCTATAATATATTTTTTAAGCTATACCGTAAAATAGGAAGGGCACGAGACTAATCCCAAATGAATTGTTTCAAGTTAATTTTCTTGTTCTCTTTTTCGTGTACACTTGTTTCTTAAGTTGAATTCCAGCTTGATTTCCATTACATCTTTTTTGTTTTAACGTACAAAGCCATAGTTATCCTTATTTTTACGCAACAGCAACCCAATAGGCGTTCACCCGCTCCATATAAAGGAGTTTTTATTTAGATTGCATTAGAGACCCCTGAAGAAAAATGCGGTATAGAAGAGCAGCATACTTGTTCCAAAGTATTCTGTTTAGCTTGGCTTTCTAATGTACCCCAAAGAAACGGTTGTATATTAGAGAAACACCCACTCAAGAATGAGAGTAGTAAGTTATTTAGGTAATAACAAGGGAAAACTCATTTTTGATAAAGTCTAGAAAATTTTCATTTTCTAAAAATTATGCTCTAGAGCATGAGCAAAAGTATGATCATGATGAGTCTAAATAAAACAGGTCAGTCAAAAAAGCAGAGAAAAGCGCGTGCTAGAGTTCCCTTTTCGAAGCAAACAATTTGAGATAAAGCTGAAGTGTTGATGAAAACGTAGAGAAGAATTTTAAAAATATATGACGCTATTACGGTTACTTCTCATGCAAGGAGCAATTTAATGTTGATTTAGAATGGAAATTTTCTACTTTGCTTCGATCTAAATTTTCCTTCTCCTCACTGGGTCTCTAATCATATAATTTAGGCAGTAGAAGATAGCTTCATTTTTCTCGAAATAATATGCTTATACTTTCCAGAATATCATTACGGGTCAATCTTACAATTTACAATTTAAAAGTTTGATTTGCGTATATGCTGAAATGGTCTGACTGAGACGACCAGTTGTTTTTACATTGCCCCAAGCCGGTCGGCAACACACAAGAAAGAGAAACGTCGAAACCTGAGCCAAAAAGGAGAGCTTGATCTACAAAGAATACTTTGACAAATCGTGCTTCAGTCAGCCACTCATCTGTATCCTTCTACAAAGCCTATTATTACATCATATACTAGGAATATTTTGAAACATTTTGTTCCTCTTGATTTTTAAAAAATACGCCTACATTTCCAAATCATCATGCTCATCGAAGATAAAAAATGAATTGTGAAAGAATGTCAGAAAAAGAAAGGAAATCAAACGCTCAAGCTGGTAATTTTCGTTGCGAGTCAAGCATTAAACCAAAAAACAAAAAAAATCACGCCTTCCTTTTTTGTATTGATAAGCATAGCCATGCATATTATAAGAACCAAGGGATTTTCTCTCATGCTATTTATCTTTAGAGTCAAATTGACCGTTTTCATGGATTGACGTTATAAATGATATGCTACACGTAGAATTCAACGATCATTCTAAAATTTGACAGAAAATGATATACATACATGATGGTTGGGTTGTAGCATGAAGGCCTGAGGAACAAGTCATTCCATCGCTTGGCTGCTTGCTTGCATGGCTTACTTAAAGGTTACATTGTTACAAGGGAATGCGACGGTAGACCAAACATGGATTGATGCTTCCTTCCTAATTCGACTTTAATTTGCATGGTAAAATGATGACTATGGGAAAATGCAAGCGAGTGAGCAGCCAAAGAAGAAATGATGACGATAATAGTTGATGCCGTCCTATATACAGGCTGCCGTGCTGATCGCTGTGTTGTTACAGAGGAATTCAAGCCTTGAAGGTGGATAAATTTATACACAATGATGATGACGATGTGATGGTGGCGGCGGTTGTCGTGGTGGAGGTGGTGGTGGTTGCTGCGTGTTGGTACCCATCAGCTCGGTGCACATACTGATTACCCACAAACCTAATAATTGGAGCCAATTACGTCTATCGATTTTTTGTTGCTCCATTCTTAACAGTCTACCATAATAGCAAGCTAACATGTCTATATTAGATGTAGCGGTTGTTTACTTTACGTAAAACTGTCTTGGGTTGAGTTGAGCCCATATAGCCCTTAACGCTACAAAGAAATGTGAAGTTGGTTGCATGATGTTTGTGTTACACAATGGGACCAAGTGCGTCAATCCAAATTAAAACATTATCCTCAAGTTCAACAACCAGAAGAACAGTCATGATTAATTCTGCTTTTCATCACATACATAACATTCATAATTTGATGATTATTTCAAGTGCAATCAGTTATCTGATGCATGCAGACTTAACTTTAGATTATCAATAATTATATTAGGTTCTGGTTGGTAGCTGGGGAGGTTTTTGGGGATTTTACAGCAAGGTCATTGCATTGCGTTGTTGAGTCATTAGGCAATTAGTCAAGTTTGGATACACAAACATTTATTTAGATGTAGCAGGATCCATCATCACATTGCAAACTGCAAAGTATTTCAATACGTAATTTCTAACTTTTCTCATATTTTCACCAACGTCTATGCAACATCTTCGTCACATAAGTTTGATCTTTACTTTTTCAGCCAGCCTTGTCCCAGTGGAAACTACTTTGTCCAAAAGTACGTGCCGTTCCACCGATATCGTATTCGACAAGAGGTGTTTTTGGCATTGGAAATTGGTTTGCAAATTTATTCCTATTATCTTAATGCTTGTGCATATCTTTTAAAATGAGGCAGTATTTTTGAGTACTTCCTTAAGTCACTTTTATTTTCCGATTTCAAGCGGAAATTTATGCAGAAACCTAATCATCGGTTTGTGGGGAAGAAACATGGAGACACAATGCACGATATGAGAACCTCATCTGAATCATTGCGTGAGCGAAAGCTGAGGAAAAGAAAGGGAGTTAAGAAAACATCGAAAGGAGCGGAGATCCTCTTATTTCCATTTGCCATAAACTATAAAACACCATCTAGGCTTAGAAAGGAGGAAGGGAGAAATCTGGATTCCGGTTCATGTGATATCATCAGTACAAGCAGTCAGCTCAAACTCAGCTCAGCTATCTTCTACAATGCGTACAATGTGAGCTAAGCCGCCACCACCAGGATCCCACATTGAAAAGCTTGGCCATATGCTTGAGCATCCGAGAAAGTTTTAGTGAGTAAACTCTCATATGCAAATGGAAATTATGTCCTATATATTATATTATATTGTCTTTTGTGAAACGGCAAGCAAACTAACAAAGTCAAATTTCCAGTGAGCCAACACATACTAACTAACAACATTTCTTACTCGCTTGCATCATCATATCACATCACATTTCGAATCGAAATGGTCTATATCTGTCTTGAGCTGCTACATATCAGTCTATGAGTTCAAATAGGATAGGATGTGCACAGCAGCTTCCACACGCTACCGCATCGCATACAAGTTGAGTGAGCAAGGAAGCAACTTAAACTCTCAACACACAGACGGTTGAACTTTAATAGCACATACTTAAGAGTAAATGATAAGAAAGGGAAAGCATTGGAATGGGAACAGCAGCAACACCAACCCACCATAGCAGCCAGTTACTGAATGAATGTTGAAAGATCTTTTTTGGCTTTTGAATCTTCTTAAAACTCACTTTGACTCGGTACACGAGGAAACTTAATCTGTGTCTAACGTAAAACTTGTCTCCTTTTGCGAACAAGTCACATTTAAGTGCGGCTTACACTTAGTTCTCTCTCTCTCATGTTGGTGTGACTCTTAACAGAAGGATGCATCTTCTTTGCTTTTATGTATGAATTGGTTGCTGCTTAGCATGCATCCGGAAGAAGGAAGAGTGGAAAGGAGATGAAGAAGGTTCCTCTCAAACGAAAATCAAGTCATCTAATTTCAAGAAACGACCAGAGAGAAGAAAAAGGGGGTTTACCTCTCACAGATAATAATGGCAACTGTATTAGGAGAAGCGGGGAAGGATACTGATGGATACAAGTAGCTTTGGTTTATTGAACGATTATAATATTTTATCTAGTGAGTGGAATGGGGATCAAAGTGAGGAAAAGTACGATTAAAAGTAAGATTATGCGTTTGCAACCTAAAACCGTAGTGGCATTGCTGTGAAACAGAACTACAAGGTAGTACTACACAAACTTTATATCAAGGAAGCCTCAACACTCAGCAAGGGTGCGTGTACTCAACATGACAATATCGTGGGTGGAAGGATATGACTTGATTTTACTTTACTTTCAACGTGCCGATATGCATACAATATGTCTATTTAAAAAATAATTCTGTTCATAAATGTGTTCTTTTGCATACCATATTAATAAAAAGTTCATTGCATAGTGTATTAACATTGTATACATGCAGCATGTAACATGCTTTTCATTGCATAGTACATTGACAAATTGGAAGCAAATAGAGTTTGCTCTACTGGTGTCATTAATTTTAACGGGAGCATAAATAAAATCGATTCTCAAATCGTATACAACATGAGACTCGCAACCCTTTCTCATATGCAAAACGATATAGTATTTTTGTGTGTAAATATTGTACAAAAATAGAAACAGCTTGTCCTTCAGACACCAATTTGCAATTCATACACCTTGCCCTACATGTTAAAATATACTATGTATAGTGACAGCAAACAAACATTTTTCAACTAGTGACTGTTTCTAACTTTACTTACCAGTTTTTGCATATTGGAATTTGAGTGGACAAACACAAATTCATTATTGTTTGCTGACACTTCTGCTCATGTACTTTTTACGACTGTTTCGTTGACCAATCTAAAGATTCTGCATTTACTTCATTTCAGACGGTGACTGACAGTAGCATAATGAACAATAGTACAAAGATGATAGTAGTTGTAACAATAGAACGATCACGATTTTCAAAGAAAATTGAAAAAAAAATCATGTTTTTTGTTTCGGTTAAAGTCATCTCATCTCATCTTGTTGGACGGCTTAAAACGAACATACTTTGATAATCCAGCTACGCAAATTTACAAGAGGTAAAGAAGCTTATAGGAACAAGCGTATTAAATGATGTTTTGTGTACTCAAGATTAGTTTTCTTGACTGTAAAATCTTGAAGTGAGATGCACGGTGGGTTAGTACTTTTTGCTGAAGACAAGTTGCAACCACAAAAACACCATTGTAATCTAAGCATAACAAAGGCTTACAGTATTACACACAACAAACAATGAAAGAATATAAAAAACCGCAGGCATGTAATATCAAGAACTCCTGTGTGTTTAGTTTGGACTTACTCAAGTAGAACAAAAACCACTACCACAAACCACGATGAAAAACTCTCATTCGTCATTCCACCAATTTTTTATTCCGACTCTCCTTTCGGAGGAGGGGTTAATCCTTCACGTACCTTGTTATTATGCTTAATAATAGATGTATATGCAAGCGTTATGGGAAATCGGACTGAGAGAGTGGAAAAAACTTGTTTTGTGCTTCTAAACCAATGGAAAATGACTTCCCCTTACATGACTTCATTGTTGCGGCGGTGTTGACCACTTTTCTTGAAAGATGATATGAGAAAATCGAGTTTTAAGAAGTGGATAGTACGCAAACAAAACGTGTAGACAAACTGAATGCTGAATAAACATGGCAATTATAGTGGTAGACTGGAAAAGCACGATTTTCTTTTTTACAGAATTATCGTTACCAACTACCCTTATGTACGGAACCGGTTTCTAACGAATTGGAATAGTCCTTTGGCTCCATTGAAAAAATTAGTATCTCAAACACCTGTTCCTCTTTGCATGCAACCATTAATACCATTATGCATATTGGGGGCGGAATGAAATTGTTTATATATAAATGATACAACACAAAAGCATGAATACTAATGTGTAGATAGTGAACAGGGATAAAAAATAAAAACTCATTTGACATGGCCGAACTCAAATAAATATTGTGCCAAGGTATACCATTGTAAATTTATTATGCATGCGCTTGAAAATGCTTATGTTCGAGTTGAATAAAATGACACATGATATGATTATGCTCTTATGTTGAACTTACAAACATTTCCTGCGGTACAATAACTAATGCAATTCAAAAAAAACTGTTTGATTGTATGAATTGAAAGATTGCTTCATGCTTCATTATTATTCTAATCATCCAACCATACTATTCGGGGGCATGAAATTGATAGGCTTTTACTTTCGCGTTGTACAATAATAATATTATGCAGAGAAATAAAATCACAAGTTTTATACCAGAAAGCTGCTGCTGTAAACAATGTGTGAGAGAAGAGATGAAATATTTTGAGTGCGGTGATTAATAGTGTGAAATAACTACCTTCCAAGTTTGACTGACTGAGAGATCCAAGGTGAGCGAGCTCTTGGTTGCTCATGCCACATTGCCACCGTTGTAATTTGTTATGCTTATAAAAGTACTGTGTTTTTATATTGTAATGGTATTTTATGGTTGCTGGTATAGCATGCTTACATGCAATGCATGCAACTTCAATTTACTGTAAATGAGTGACCGGTGGCTCTTGAAAGCCAAAGCCAAAGAGCCACCGTGTTGACTGTATATTATAAAAGTAAATCGTAGAAAAGCAAAAGTACGCACATGAATGATGTACATCGTAAAATAAAGGGTAGTGTTGCATCGGATTTGGCTCCAACAAAATTTTACCTACAAGCATGATATGATACAAAATGAAAAATAACTTGAGTGAGTAAGAAAAAAAGATACTAAGCACAGTGTGCTGCTGTTGAAATACTCTAACATTCACATTTGTATTAAAACTTCGGCTACTACTCCTGATCCTGACTGACTGGTCGACACATGGATGATGGTACGGGAGTCTCAGAGGAAGAAAAATTGACTCGGAGGAACGATGAGGCGAATGGTAAAAAATGACACTTGGAAAATTAACTTTACTTTAGGTATGACCTCAGGGCGGTAAGTGAGCATTCAAATAACAAGCCCACCATCCAACCAACGATCCGACACAGGAAGAATGGTATGAACAAGTTGGAGTTGTTGTAGTTTTCATTCTTCGGGTTGTAAATGAGAAGGACAACTTATTGTACATCAATTAATATTGAACTCTATTGTGTATATTTTCTCTGTTTACAGCAGGGGGAAACAAAGACTACTTGCATATCCCATCTCTCTAACAATGAAACCCGATTTGTTATCTGAAGATCAGTGTAGCTTTAAGCTTTATGAAAATTTTAGCATGCTTTCTAGTAAATTTGCATTTTCAGGTGAACTTTCGTGTCACGAAATTTTACAATTTCTTCAATATTTTGTACCTACGTATAGTAAGTATATCAGATCAGTGTAGGCAAGTTCCTTGGATGATTCCACATTTCTCTTCCATTCCTCGATTTATTTGTGCACAAATGGATATCGGTAAAAATTTGTGTGTCACTCTATCTGTCACTTTAAGAGATGCATTCTTGTCATCGAGAGAAGCTAAAAGTCAGTTTCACAAGAGTTAACTTGTGACTAAACTGACAGGTGCCAGGTGACTTGACGATGAAAATTGAAAAAAGGTCCTTTCACTCACCATTCCCAGGCTTATTCGCAAACATCAGTTCAGGGAAACAATTTTACAAGCATACAAGATTCTCCAAAAAGTACCTGACTATCGCCAATAAAGTGCTCCCGTCATACCTTAGAAAAGTTTGTATAACATCCTGCGAGACTTCTGTTAGGGAACTGGAAACACCTACCTTTAAGGAAAGCTGCTATTCCATCATCGATAAACATATTTCTTGATGGTGATGGCATCAAAATTGTCACTATATGAGTTAAAAAGACACGTCATAGCATTGCATAACCACCACAAACGAGGGTGAAAAGATAGGGCGAACCCACGTGATATTACTAAAAAAAGTTAGCATGTGTTAGACATATACTTTACTTCTCCGCATTTGTTTAAACCGTACAAGAAGAAGACGTGAAGATGTGAAGAACATAGACTCAATTTATTTACTTCAATCTGAAGTTGTCACAAGATCAAATATAAAGCATAAAGCTGATTGCTATTTGACTGACAGCGACAATGTGCCTTCACTATTTGCTTACCCTTTTCCATTCCAATAAAGCCATTCAAAAAACTTTTTTGTGTTGTGAGTATGTCTGCTATAAGTAAGTTACGTAACGTAATATATGTATCTACAATGTAGATTCTACATTATCGATGTCAAATTCCTTTTTTCCTTCTATTTTTCATATGTTTATATGTGCGTACCTATCAAATATGTCTTTGGTGTACATTTAGTCAAATGAATTATTCAAAAATCCACGCGGATCAAGATATGGTAGGAATGAATGTATGTGACGCACATAAATTCTTGTCTTACTCAGTTTCAGCTTGAGAATCACAAAGAAATCACGTCACCCACGTTATGATTATTAAAAATGGAACAAGCGAGTGGAAAGGGTTGCTCGAATACTGTTCTGTTTTGTTTGCTTCAAATAAATTGGACTGAACTTTGGATCCAAAGCATGCATACTAAAAATCATTACCCTCAACAACCAACTCAGCCCAATGTTATCGTGGATTGAACAGCTTTTATGCTCAGTCTACACTATAATTTCATGCTCCTTTTTAAAAAAGATTTATCATAAAACTGGACACATGTTAATCATGCCATGTTATTATTATCATCATCATTCCTTCTTCTGTCTGGGCGCAGACTGGACGTTATTTTTCAGGTTGGAATTGCGGCAGTGATTCTTAAATTGTGGAGTGAACTATTTTACTATATACGATTATCGTAATACTCCATTTATATACGCACAACTTTACAAGAACTGCTGGTGGAAAAATAAGAAAAAAAAAAGTATTTCCACCGCGGTCCAGCCCAGGAATTAATCATCCTCCGGTCATGGCTATGAAAGAACATTGACATACGGACAAAGAGTTTGGTGGCTACCAGAGCGTGCACTGTTTGTTTCCTCCTCACTTGCTTTTCGGTAAACCTGTCTTGCTTGTCAGTTCATCTCCTAAACTCTTCAGCATTTTCGCTGGTTTTTTGTGAGCAGGGTTGGAGCAGTAGTAGCAAGTGAGTGAGGGAGAAGGAGTTAGTTGTGCATAAGTTAGTAAACATTCGTTCGCTCCAGTGGTTGAATGGCTGAATATTATTCATCAACGAAAGAGCGGAATAATGTAGCATAATATGGACTATGGTCTATGATTACGGACCGTAAATGTATGTAACTAAACTAGTAGCCAAAGACTAAGAGTCGGAGAAAAAAGTAGAAAAACAAGATCAACCAAAGTAGATGTCAGATCACATCATATCAAAAACTCGAGCTTCAAAAGAACATTATTGTGTTTTTCTCAGTTTCTTACAGGAAACTCTTTAAGAAACTTGTTTTCATGAGCTTACCATCACCACCACTACTTTTTGTGAAAAGGAGTTTCAACTGGCAAAGGGCATGTTATCAACATCATAGCAAGTAAAGGAGGTATAGGCTCATAGTAGTAGAAGAAGTTGAATTGGATTCTTTATCATCATATCATTCCCAACGAAAAGGGTTTGAAGAGCTGCTCTGTTCTAAGAGTAAACCAAAAATGTCCATTCCAGAAAATACTTTCATCCTCTTCATAACAAATTATGGTAATTAAGATGAAACTTTCAAAAACAGAGCTCTTTCTAAAAAATTGGAGCTGTGGGCTCGCTTTCAAATAACAAGAAAACATTCTACCGCAAATTCTAAATAAGAGCCGGGCGGAATAGACTTTGCCAATACTTATTTTCATCCGCAAGATTTTAAAACCTGTAATGAATGGAGTAAAGTACTTTTGATTAAACTTAGCAGAGCTTATACTTCATGTTAATCATATAAGATTTTCTATGCACCCGGAACACTGTCCGACAGGGAAACATAGGATCACATTGCAAGACTGTATGATTGAGTTGGAGTGCAAGGGAAGGGATGGTGTTGGATTTTGTTATGAAATAAAATATTATTTTTGTCTTTGTTCAGTTCAACCTCCACGATTAAATATGATCCGTTGATCCCTAGAGTTCAAGTCCATTTCTTGAAAATTAAGAGAAAAATTCCGAAAGTTTGAGAGATGAGATGAGATGTACAAGGAAAACACAGACATAATATGCAAGCCAGTCAGTGGCATCAAGATCATCTGTCGGTATCGTCGGCAGCGACAATAGGGGAAAAGATTAATGATTTTTGGCCAAAAGGGAGACACCCCATGTTTTTGAGCCAAAAAAGGGAGTTCTGATTTCTAATACCGCAACAAACAAGCCTTCCATTTCCACTTAAATTCACTAACATCAGCGATATGTGAGGGAGATGGGGAAAATAAGTACTGCAAAAACAGCTCTCTTGTGTGTAATCTAAAACTTCATCCACTCACTTTTTCAGTCCACTTCTTACATACATTTTTACAATAAAAAGTACAATCAAATGTACAATATTCGTAAAAATCAGTTTTAATTTGATCAGAATGAATAGCAAAAACATTTAAACTATTATTCGTCAACGATGCGCGTAATTCTTGAATATAATGTTCTTTTGCTTGTTTGGGCACATCTTAAGAATGGTTAAAATCACATAGGATGTACTTTTTAGAATTTTATACGTTAGCCGGACTCGAACTATTTTCTGCAATCCTCATGGAGAAAGTTAGTGTTCTTAATTTTCTTTTTAATGTTGTTAAATATTGTATTAGTTTGAAGTTTTTTTTCAATAAAAAAAATTATGTGATTCATAATTTACACCTTTTCTGGACACCAAACTCGTCAACTTATAATCATTCTGTATTATTTTTTTGTTTTTATTTTTTTTGTTTCTCATTCCTTTCTCCACTCGCTTTCCGAAACTGAATTAAATTGTCCCTTTATTAAAATAACTTATTCCTCGAAAGGCGGACTTTGAGACTGTGTTCGTGTTATTGGCTGTGATACGCTGTTCTCAATAATCATGACCATCGACTACCTCCAGTGGATTGGAAGGGTTTGGTATTTAACTGATAAATTGAATCCGAGACAATATCTGTTCCTCATTGTATTCATCTGGATGCTACCGAAGATTCTGTTGGCAGTTTTCCGAGTTTGCATAATTATATTTCGGGCAATACTATATGGGGTCAAGTTCATCTTCATGACCGGACTTATTTCTGTGACTGGACTCACGATGCTGGTTTTACTTATCGTTTTCCTTAACACATACATGGGCACTTGTGCATGTCGAGATCTGGAACATCTACGAGAGGTCATTTCATTCGGAAAGAAAATGATAGCTTCAGTTGTAAAATCATGGCTAACTAAACAAGAGGCAGCTTGTACTTCAGGACCAATGGAGGTGAAGTGACACTCTGAATTCATGGGCAGTGGGGAGGAACAGAATGGAGGGTAATATCTCGACCTTATATAAATATTGGGATGAATTCACAGAACTTGAATATAAATACTTTATGTGTAATCCAATCAATGTAGAAAACTTGAGCCAATTTTATAAATATATTATAATAACACCTACGCACAGCAAAAGGAAATACTTATGTCCTCCTGAGCTATTCTTTGTTAGCCTTTTATATTATATACCTACACTCATAAAACAAGAAAAAGTGTACCGTCATTATCAGTCATCTTGCTTGCAATTATTGTATCACAGATTGTCTTTCCTGTGGTTTGATGCACTTTACCCCAAAATTACTAGCGATCGATTATGCTTTCCATTACAAGTACAGTTTTGTATGTAATGTATAGTAGCCTCCTTAAACAAAATGTGAAGATACATAGCATAAAAAATAATGCAATCCAAAGCCGTACAATGGGAACGACTTGTGTTAATAGAATATCTATTGTGACATGACACATTACACTCTGTGACAAGTGGGAGAGATAACTTATTTACGTATTATTTTATTGATATCTTTACCGACTGAATTTGCATACATTATTTATGTGTATCTAATATTATGTAAGAATATGCATATTATGCACACTGGTGGGTAGTCTGTCGGCACTTTTAGAAATTTAAAGCTATTTCATACAGTGAAGTAAACACAATGGGAATTTGTTCGATGACATGATATGACATGAATGCGCTATGTTTCTATTATTCACTCGTCATTATAAGCCAGGTCATTCATACAATTTATTCATTCAAAGCGTAAAGAAAATATAATATACTGCAAGTCATCATGATTCAGGAGAAAAACATTCTTCATGGTATGGTTATACTTTCTGCATAATATTTGTCTTAAGTTGGTTCTGTCATCTTTTAAAACTTTTAGAAATTTAGCTTTGCAAATCCAGAAAAACTTTAAATGAAACAGTCGGAAGTTCCTTCACGTTTAAGCTGGTAATATGAGTATGGTATATGAATCAGAAGTAGTGGATCCAAATTTGGAGGAACGAAGCGATCAATTTCTAATTCATTCCACCAATTACAACCAACGAAAGTGCATCATCAAAACGAGCACAAGTGTATTAAATATTTCACCAACTGCCAAGCAAACAATCATTCAAAGCTCTTATTATAAGTGTCTAGTTTGACACTAAGCCATTTGTAAATCCTCTTCCTTCCAACACTATTGAATCATTTAGAACATCAGCATCTCACCACTCAGTCAGTTTTGGAAGCAAAAGTTCTCCCTGATACAAATGACGGCATTCATAATAGTGACTCTATAAGACTCTGCTCTTGAATATCTCATCACATCACATTACACATTTTCATCTCATCCCAACTCATCCCGTGTTATTCAACTAGAATTCTTATGGTTGAGTCTGTCTAGGCCAAAGTGAGAATCCCCTTGTATCATCTAGAAACTCTAGATTGGTTTCCTTCTCCCTAATAGTTCTCTCCGGATGTCTAACAGTTTTAGTGCGTTCCATACAAGTTTGACTTTGGTTGTAGAACTGTACAACTATGTACTTTCCATGATTTTCTCCGATGATGCACAATTCAGTTGATTTTAATCCTGTTGAATCTACATTTTTAACGAATAGACTAACAAATTTGGATTGATCAACTCATTTGCATAATAAAAGATGCCTGTAAAGGTCTGCACGTCTGCAAACGATAATTCTACTTGGAAATGAAGTTTTCGAATCATCAAAATGTTTAATTATTTTCCCATGAATGTGTTGAGCCCATTTGCAATACGTAATTTATAGCTTCCCCAGAATTTAAGAAGGCATTGTAATTCGCATCTGATATAGTGTTACGGATGTAAATATGCACACTCGTGAGTTTACACTTCAGGTTCAAGATTTTGACTCGGAGTACTTTGTTTTTATGTTCCATTAATTAGGCAGATGATTTAAATGTCAGTTACAATGCCTCCACGAAATGCTAAAACTGGCTAGGCTACAGAGACCATAAAGACGCTAATAAAAAAGTGATAGTCATGTTAATGAAGATGCACTATTAAAACAAAAGAAAAATGCCACCTCCTCCTCGACTTTAGGCCATGCCACACAATTTTTGTTTGAAAGGTTTCACGAAAGGCAAAATCATAAAGCGTGAATGTTTAATGCTCCCTTTCATTACATTTTATGTACTTTATTAGCTAAAAATGTTAAAAACTGAATTGAATACCTGATAGTCTAGTATGATATAATATACATAAAAGAATTCTTTACTAGCTACGGCGAAACCCTCAATAAGCAACCAGCTAGCTTCTCCTGCCAAGACAGGGGGAACAGGTACACAAAATAATTATAAGCCCGTCGAACGCGAGCCATAAAAAGTTTTATATATGACTCAAAACCAACTGGCACATGCATCTTCCCAAACACGTATAATTTAGAGATTGTGAAATAAGATTTTTTCAAAGCAAACAGTTTAAGTCACAGAAAAATAGTATCAGTTCTAAATTTTCATTTTTAATAGGCAATCCACATGCTCATTCAAGCTCAAATATAAAATATTGCTTATTATATGCCTTATCTTTGACGATAATAACCCAATGTTATAGTGCCGAAAATACTTTTCAAACTGAAAGGCTTTGAGTGTCGCGTAACCAGAGAATGTATTCACTTTCTCCACCCGATAGTCACTGGGGATGGGGATTCATATGACAGTTCCGAGTGAGAATATCTCAAGTATACTAAACCAATACGAAGGGGACAGGTAAGGATTGTCGTAGTTTCAACTCATGTGGAAAAGAAAAAAGGAAGACAATGAATAGAAATCTTATATGTTTTGCGAAAAAAATGAAATGAGCCACTTCTCGCTTTTTTCCTCCTCGATTATTTTCAAAGCGTCATCACATTCACTTCTCATCTCCTTCTTGCCTGCTCTGGTTCATTCCCTCTCGTGTGGCATTTTCCTCATTTATTACCCTTTTCCTGTTATCCTCCATGTATCTGGAATATGCAACCATTTATTCATTGATATAAAACCGTTGTGGTGAAGGAAGACGGAAGAAAGAGTGGGAGAATTCGGGACAAGAGGAATGAGACGAAGAAGAGCCATCCTTTTCTTATCTCGCCCTCTCGTTCGATTTGCTTCCAATGAAGTGCATTTTTTCTCATTTCCATTTTCTCATCGACTACTTGTGTCTCTCCTCCTTGTTCATACAATGTGAATAAGAATGTTTAAGTAATAATGACATGAGTTTTTCTCTTTTTCGGCCCTGAACATTTTGCAGGAGATAAAGATAGACGGGCTTCGTCGAACTGGCTGTGTGATGGTGGCACAATCGCACAATGTATGTATGTGTCACTTCACCAGAGTAGATGTGAGTTATGAACGAAAGCCAAGTGGAAACGGTGGTGTAGGGTAAAGAAATGGTAATGTTATTGATAAAGCTCATACCTTGCGGCATTCATAAAAAATTGTGAAGCTGAGCTGTGATGATGACAAGGAAAAACAGTGAAAAAGGGGAAAGGTAAAAAAAACTTTGTTATGCTTACTTTCATTTAGCAGACAAGAATTTAATTGAATTTTTTGGATAGCGAAGAAGAAGAAGAAGTCTTTCTCAGTCATGCCCTATTCAAAGTCTTTAGAAGTGATACTGAGATGCGAACCTGTAATACAGTCAGTTCACTTGACTTGTTTCAGTTTTTTCGGTCGATTTTTAAATAGATGGATCAATTTCTGCGTGGAATGCTTACATGTCATATATATAGTTAGTGTTACGCTTGGTAAAGATAAAAAAATTATTTAGAAAAATAAACACAAACAAATAGTAATGGTCAACACAACATAAGCACTTACGATTAGCAGTCTACTATTTACTTGAATCAGTAGGTGACAGATAAAAGCATTGGCAAAACGCTCTTTTTTCCCTAAAACTGTAGAAGTAGAAAGTGTGAGTTTCTAACAAGAATTTTTTCTTTTAACATTTTTCGTTGATGAACATTACCCAGAGTTTGGCTATAACTGCAGCTCTGGATATCATGTTGCATGTAAGCGAGAACATATATCAATATCAAGTAAAACTACACTACACTACACCCGGATGTTTGAATTTTTTGCAGGTCATGGATACTTTCGATGATAAGACAGGCAGGATATTAGTACATATACAATACTTAAAACCATTTACCAAAAAAAACCTCACCAAGTCAAAATCACAAACTTTTACAGACACGAGCATTGCCATATAGAATGCTCTTCTTGAGGATGTAAATGGAGGCAAGCGAAAAAGGGGAAATTAAATTCTTTGCATGAATTTGCATCCCTGATTGGTTCATTTACATATTGATGGAGAGTTCAGGAAATACTACCTGATAAGAGACGATTGAGGAAAGCCTCTTTCTCTCCAACATCGATGGCTTCTTTCTTGTATATCGCCAACCCCCACGCTTACTATACTGCACGAATACGATGCAAGAGGCAAAACTCAGAGGAAGAATATAACACATGAAAAGTACCTAGCCATCACCATCACATATAATTTAAGCGCTGAACTGATAATCATATTGGAAAGTAAAATATGTGTATTCCATAGATGATAGAGGAAATGAGGAAATCAACAAAACCAGAAGATCGTTGCCAAAACCAAACCCTTCCACTTCCTTTTCCACTGATAAAACTTGCAGCACAGATTATGTAACTTTAAAAGGAGAAGGAAGACATTCAACTGAAAATAAAACTCAAACTGTCATACTTAACCTTGTAGGCTTCGCTGGAAAACAGCTCTGCTCTGTACACTCTTTAATTTGTAATTTCTCAAGTCTTCGTTTCATCGATGATGCAAGATGCAAGTCCCATTGGTATGGCTTTGTCGATACAAGTTTTTATGTAAATGTAAATTATGTGAATGCGAATGCGTTTTGAACATTAAATATACTAAATACTAAATGAAGATCTTTCTCTTCAACTTCATACCTTTGATGAAATGTCAACAAAATCAATAAATAATTGAATTAACGCTAATACTTTATTTTTCATTATTAATTAAAATTGCGGATAAATTAAAGTACTGTGGTGAAAAAGAAACAAATATGCTATTCAAAGAATATACAGCAGTTGAAGCAGCTTAAAATATGTCGGCAATATAATACGACTACTAAAGGTTAATTAAAGTAGCATTTTCTTGATTGACCTCATTGACATGGTGGTTATCTTCCATTTGAACTTCCGATACTACGGTTCCACTGCAATCCTGCATACGCAAAGGATTCCAGAGATTTTGAAAGCTCAAATTTTTATTAAGATTGTCGTGCGTATTATTTGGTAATGTATACATTCCACCAGAATATGACGAAAGATCAAATAATTGACTTTGTCTAACAGACCCCAGGGTATTGTTTTGAATATGATTGAGAACTTCGTAATCCGACAACGGGCCATTGTTTTGTTTATCGGCAATTGGGGAACTATAATATTGTGGACTGAATTGAATTGGTTGTTTAAGAGTATGGTCAACACTGAGACTATCAGGGTAAGTTGAAAATGATGTCAAAAGTCCATTGCTACTATTGAACCCCTCAGAACTTTCACCTGCTCCAAATCTGCCGTAATCCGTTACACTTTGATAGTAACTGGGTGGTGGTGGTACAAGATGAGAATAGGTTTTAGCAAAGCCATGATAAAACTGCTGTTGGCTATGGGGTGGCAAAGCAAAGTCCGGTATTTTCATTTGAAGCTCTTCTGCATTTGGGTGATTGGGATTCTCATGTTGTGCAGAGCTGTGTAGGAATGTTGTAGGTGGAATAATGATGGAACTACTCGTGAGATTTTTGGAGTTTAGTCTATCAGTGTCAAGAGACGCGTAGTCCGCTTCATTACTACAATCTTCGTAGAATCCGGAAGAGTCCCGGCCTTTTCTAAATTGTTGCTGATGAGGATTATTAGCATATCCTTTGATAATAGTTGAAGGGTTTTCTTCGGCCATCTTGTATGCAGGGGGTGGTGGTGGTGGCGACGTTCCACACATGATATTATGAGAAATGGATTCATTGGGTGCTGGGAGCGAAGCGGAAGACGTTGATAATAATGGCGCTGAGGATGATGTGGATCCAGATATTGTTGACACAGAGCCCGAGGTTGACGTTGACATTGACATCAGTGACAGGTTTGGAGGGGAGCCGCAGGAGGGAGAGTCCATCTGGCTGGGCTGCTCCTGCCTCTCAAAGCTGGATATGGAGGATGGTTCGCCACTGCTATTATTATTGTTGCCACTACTACAAATATCATTTGCATTGGCGTTTCTATTAGGGCCAGTTGCAGATGCTGCTGTTGATGATGATGCCATGTAATCGACAACGCAGTCGGATGACGGATTTTCATGATGAAGGAGCTGTGTTTTTAAGCTACCATTGGAGTTGTTATTGTGGGAATTACCACAGGTTGAGCTGGCTGTGCTGCTGCTACCTCCACAAATTCCGTTCCCACTGTCACAATGAGATGAGGATGATGGGCGGCTAGGGGAAGAACCATCGCCTGGAGATACTGAGCCGGATTTTGTAGGAGTTGTTGAGCCTCGCTGCTCTTTCTTGTACTTCATTCGACGATTTTGAAACCAGATCTGTCAAATAAAATTTTATTATTTATTTTTATAAATACATTATTATTTGGTGACTATTGGAGTGACATATTCTGTACTTTATTGCAAGTATGAGTGTGTATGCACTAAAAACGTCGAGTAAAAGCAGTTCATATGTAAATTAGGATTCAAATGTCTAACCTTCTGCTCTTTGCCTTAATTTCAATAGTAGTGTCATGTAGTTGCTTTACTAACCTTTATCTGACGTTCCGTAAGGTTCAGCATTGCAGCCATTTCAATGCGTCGGGGTCGGCAGAGATAACGATTGAAATGAAACTCCTTTTCCAGCTCAACCAATTGAGCGCTGGTGTATGCTGTGCGAGCTCGTTTTGTCGGGTGTTCTGTACTATCTGAAATATGATACAAAATTCATAGAATGTAGGCATATCTAGGCATTCAAATGTTTTATCGTCTTTCGTCACATTAGATTCATTTCATGTCCACTTGATACGATATTATGTATTCTCATTCCAACTGGACAACGTGCCATATTGAACGAGTATCCCCATGTGATACGCATATGTCGTTCATACAAGAATTTTCCTATTGATTTCATGGTGTTCACAATACCATGTAACAACAGATGCATGAAGACGTACCCAAGTGCTTATTGTAAGACGAGATGAATCAGACTGCTCCGGTGTATTCTGAGTATCAACATCATGACGATTGACAGGATTTCAAAATCGAGTCACGCAATTCATCAATTTCTGTCTTTTGAGATAAACAACTAATTTATGCAGCCTTACCTTTGCCTCACCAATCATACATACAATCATGAATATTATGTAGTCACTCACTTTCTTTCTGTGAAAAAGATTTACGTGTGCTGTTCAAAGTTTCTGCATGAAACAAATACTATTTGACGCACGCAATGGTTCGTCTTCAATACGCGTCTTAAAGAATCCTGGTGACTAGACCTCGTACTTGTATGCTATGATATGATACACCGTTTCATGCTTGTTAGGACAATTGATTAGGTTTCCTCTCCAATATTTTGGGACATTTTGCGGGTTATGTCAGGATCAAACAAGTTATCAAATCCGTGGTCTACTTGCTTGCGTGATACAAGATTCAAGTTGGACATGGGGAAGTCGTGAGAAAACACTATGATAGTTGAACCCACAAAACATGATATCGAGAGCCTTGTGTTTTTCCTATCAAAAGTGGTAAACATGATATGAGTACAGAAGAATCATCCTTCCAAAGTCTGAGCAGCAGTTCAGCATGCATTTTATCTACAAGGTCCAAGAAATTTGGCTGATGTTGATAATGAACATAAAACCAGAGAAAATAAACTAATGCGGTAGCCCTCGCCAACCGTATGCGTCTTCTTTCCTGTCTTTGTTTGTTAGTCAGACTAAACTTACGTAGGACACCTATGGACTACGACAATGCGAGAGTTTAGACTTTCAGAAAAGATTTTCCTGGAGCCACCCCATATCTTACGTAAACTTAAATCCATGCGTGTCTTGACTTGACTGCATGCATGTGGTTTTGTAAAAACTAGAAATAGTTTGGACGAAGAAGCGAACGCGAGTTTAAAATGCGTACAGTAACGTCTATTTATGTATGCATGCATGCATCAGTACGCACATGGGTAACCTACTTAAAAAATCCAGTCACCTCTCATGAATTATTGCATGGAAAATTTTTCTTCATTCCCATTGTCAGATGATGTTGCATGAAAGTGAGTAAGAATAAAATGCGCAAATTATTTACGAATTATATCACGAATCCAATTTCATGGCAGGCAATACCGGTTCGTTGTATACAAAGCTGCGGGCTTCATCTGTGAGAATGCATGCACAAATACATAATATTGTGGGAAGTGATCCACAGAAAAGGTACCTAAACCTAACTATATGAGCAAGCTTCCCTTTCATTCAAAATCCCATGTAGCTCACTTAAGATTACTGAGGAGAACAAGGACAAGGGCTATTAACAGTTCTTCCCGAGAGACGTAATTAATGAGAGTTTTGTCCTTGCTTTGCTAACCATCATTTTGAGGAATAGAGGCAAACCTAGAGCAAGTCTTGTGAAAAACAGTTAGTGTATTAAGGGCAGAAACACAGCTTTCTTGGTGCATCCAATGCAGCAGTCAACCCACAACTGCACTAAAGTGCAGTCGGACTCAACTACTAATGAATTGTAAATAGGTAAATGTTCCATGCGTTCCCTACATCTTGGAGAAAAGGGTGCCCCTGTTGAAGATTATTAATGATCTTGCGGCAATCAAGAAAAACTGTTTTCTTTCTGCTTTTCAGCTTTTTTGGGTTTTGGTACTGCGTGAAAATAAAGAAACTGACAGACGGATTATCTCTTTGTGTTCGTTCACCAGATTATTTTTGTATGTGTAACATTGTATCGATTTCTGCAACTGGATCATCATATTATGAATGAGTTGTTTGTATGCTTGTTATGATTACAATTATTAGAAAAAATGGCATGAAAATTTCATTTACCATTCACGGATGATGAAGTAGGCTGCTGCTGCATAGGCTTCAAGCCATTTCCTCCAGCCGAGGAGTCACAGTTATCCATTGAATCGTTCATGTGATGACCCTGTGACATTTCGTCTCCAGAAGGATGATCTCCATTTCCCCCACTGGCAGCAGAACTGACCCACGGAGCCCAACTGTCCATCCCATTTCCCATGGTTTGGCTTGGTGGTGGCTGCTGCTGAAGAACCCGATGATGAGCGTCAGTCAGCACCATAGACTCATAAGGTTGAAAGCGGATTGGGTCCAGCTCAGCTTTGGCTACTGCAGCAGCAAGGATAGAGCTTGTGTCGCCGTTCTCAGCTGCGATCCACTCGGCACTTGGCATCTGATGCAGTTGTAGTGATGGTGGAGGATGATGAGTGTATGATGATGGCGCATGAAGATAATCTTGCATGTCTGCTGCTCCTGTGTAGCCACCACTGGAGCCAACAGTCACTGGAATATTGTACATGGAATGAACTGAAGTGGCAACAACTGGGCTATTTGACCTCAGATTAGCATTATGATTGCTTTGCAGATGCAACTGGACGGAAGTGGAGTCGCAATAACTTGGCAAGCACCCGCTGATGCTGCTTGTGATTACGGATGCAGTTGAGCCCGAGCCATTCCTATCAGATTGTTCTTGAGGAGTGCGGTCAGATGCTACAAACGACTGGGTAGTTATATCAATTGAATTTTGATTGGGGCTGGAGGGAGCGTAACAAGATGGTGACAGAGAAGATGAAGAAGGATTATTGCCTTGTTGCGTTAATATCGACGGCTCCACTTTTACCACGACAGGTTGCCGATATGAATGGTTATATCCGGCATTATCACAAGATTCTTGGAGATGCTGGGCTGATGATGATGATGACTGTTGTTCCTTCTGCAGTTGTTCTAGCGTTGGCGATGACCGTGACATTTTGTTATTTATGACTTTGCCCTGTAAAGGGGAATATAGTTTGTTGCCCTCCGCGTTTGTGAAATATGAGGATATTATTGTCTGAGCTCCAACAAACTTATTTACTCCTGCTATGCCACCTGTTAAGGGGTGGGAGTAGCGGCTGAGATGCGGAGCTGAGGTCAGTAACGCTCTGACACCTACAGAACATGTAATGATTTATATAAACGTTAATAATGTTTTCATTAAATAGGGTGTTGTTGTTCCCGCAGAATCAATTAATTCATTCAATCATTTGCAATATCAATTCAACATTAAATTAAGTACATCTAACAAATGTATTTGCTGTTTGAGCATTGACCTAGCTACATAATCTAAACTTGTGAAACGGAAAGTCAACTCAATCAAAAGCCCCGAGGTAAACTGCCAGAGTATCTTACACTATACACAAAAGGACATGATTGATTTACGGCACTTTAGTTGAAATGAATTCCAAATATCTGAAAAAAGGTATCGTTGCCTATGCATTGCTATTATTCTGCGTGGATTGTTCATCTTCACTTGCATATACCATCATCGGTTTAGCATTCCGCTAAAGCCTTTTGTGCTTTAATTCACATTTCCCATCTTTTGTTAATATGATGACCCGACCCTCTCTCTCTCCCTCTCTCCACATTATATTTCATGCTCGTACTTACGTACATCTGCTTCAATAGAAACTATATCAGTCAGTGTGGGATAATACTACGGTAGCTGAATTTACAAAGAAAAGTTGGACATAAATTAATGGAATCTTCATCCTTGACTATTTATTTTAACCCTGAATGGGAAGAATAACACCCTGGATCCTCTGAAAGAACTGTCCCAGTAGGACACTCCATTTTCTATGCCGGTGAAACAGAATGACATTGCGACTTTTTGTATCAGACCGTTGCTACTCCTCCGAGTGCAACAATTGTTCAAAGAAGGGATTTTCCGTTGTGAAAAAAAATCATGATTTCACAAAGACTTGCTGACTTATCGAGATTCAGTATGGATTCAGATTTCAAAACAAGTTAAGCTTACCAAAACGTCTTGTTGTTTCCGTAAATTCCAAGTTTTTTCCTCAGCACGTCTCACTTATCCACACGTGAGACAGAAAACTCACAAAAGTCGTGCATCGAAGAGAATAAAAAAATATTCAGTATGTACTTCCATACAGAGTGTCAACACGATTGTACTTATCAATATGCAAAAATGTATATATTTTTTCTTTAAAACCACCAACAAACCTTGTGTTGTTGTTAACTAAGCTCGGTGACTGTTGAAACTAACAACGTTACCGCAGTCAACACCAGCTTTTTAAAGATTGTAACTTGTTGAGTTGAAACAAAAGTGTTCATGAAATATTCATGGATATATATCAAACGAAAATGCATATACTTTCTAGCCATGTCTACCAATTATCATTTCAGTCAGTCAGTGTGTAAATAAGTTTTGTGGTAAAAGTGTCGTATACATAACATAACGTTCATCTCCAGAGTTGCAGTTGTGTGTCATAATAATAATATGAAATTGGAATATGGAGCATACCTGTCATTTCTTGAAAGTTGAAGAAAACGTATAGTTAAGTGGTGTAGTGTGTAATCTCCAGTCAGTTGCCAAAGTGTGTTTGTTATATGTGACAGAGTATATGTGTGGCTACATGTGTACCTGTTGACTGCTTGACTTGATGAAACAAAAGGAAAACTAATGAAGGGAAACCCAGTCAAAAAAAATGTACTTACGCATATTATGTATTTCCAAACTTTAGCTCGTGTCAAATGTGACCTCTTACAATAATATGAATAATATGTATATATGCAATATGCCCAGGAGCAATTTGTTTAGTGCTGCAGACTCGGAATCTGATTTTCAGATTTCCAACCTGAAACCTCTTTTCCCCCTATTTGAATATTCATATTATTTTATGTGTGTTTACTTGAAACTTTATGTACCCGAAGCTCAAAAAAGTGCTCATTCTCGTAGGAAATGGTTGACAACTTACTCAATTCTAATGGATAATCCGTAATATCTTGAAATTAAAATCAAAAGTTATTACTTTAGCTTATTGTTTAGAATAAATCCGAGTGAGCACGTGATGTGAGGATTAATTTAATCCAAGTTGTAGTCTAGCTGTAATGTGTCAACACTTCATGTCATTTGGATCTTGAAAGGTAATTTGATGTTTTCGTTTATTGAACTTTTGTATATGCGATAATTCATGAAATAAACTATATAAAACAATAGTTGCATGCTCAGAATTGGATTTCACCACATTTCGCTGCTCATATTCGAAAATTTTCATCTGTTTGTAACCAAAATAAACAAGATATTTCTAGTGACGTAATTAGTCTAAAACTAACTGAAGCGTACGTGATAAAGGTATAAGGAAAACTGGATTACGCAACTAAAATTCTACCCTAAAGGTCATATTCACCGCTACATATTACGTAAATCAATTAATGAGCTGTTTTGAGTTGTATATTATGTGAAATTTGTCATTCAGTATCAGCAGCATATGAAAGTGACGGACGTACGGACCATGTTAGTATTATTAATCCTTTAATACACTTCTAAATATAAACACCACGAAATCGCTCGTGCCAAACAATGGAGCCTATTCTAATTGTAAGGCAGCATGTGTAGTGTGCACAAGCTTAAATGTTGATTTATTGTTAGTTAATAAGAGACCTCCTGCTGCGGCCCTCATGTTGGACTGCCACCTTTTCAAGTTGGAGCAAGAGATTATCTCACGTACTTATTTTCTTGAAACATTTCCCTTGTCAGCCTGATGAACCTTCTGATCTGTCTCCAGATATACGGAGCTGCATGAAAACCTCTCTTCCTGTTGTTTCTCAGGTAGCCCATATTGTATTGTGATTATATGACAAGAATTAAAGGTGAATCTGTTACCTTACCCTCCACGAAAATCCTAACTTACCTTGAGACAGACTGGAAGAAGTCAATCCCAAGACGTTGTTTTATGTCGTCCAAGAAAGCAGTAGCCTTTGGTGTCGAGTTGACTCTTTATTTTTTCTCACACTGACAATGAATGAACCAGTGGTTTCAAACGCTTAAAACAGGTTGATACAAAATCCAAAAAACCTTTCTGTCTGCATCAATCAGAACAATATTGAGGATGGAAATTTACATACAGGTAACATCTTTACATTTTGTACTTCCGTAGGATTTGGTATTGATTCCAGCAAAATTTATTGTATTGTTACACTTGAATCAAACTTGCATATATAAACAGGAAGTGTGTTATACATTTTTATCCCAATACATTTTTGGAAAAACTTTTTAACGTCCTAATCATGGAACTTTTCGTTATAAAAAGGTAGAACGTATTTGGTTGTTATTTTTTAGATTGCATATTAACACTTGTCACTTGCTCCAGAAATTCATGAAAATGTCAAGGCAGTACAGAATGCAAAAGAAGAAGTCAGTCACGTCAAAAGTATAAGTGCTCATTCATGTTTCGTAATCGGAGTGTCGCCAACATGCTCCCATCCGTAAGGTTGTCAATCTTTAGCTACCTCACGTCACCTTGCAAGTTCAGGAAGATGAAGTCTTCTCACCTCTTGTTTGACTGACGTCAATACACTTTAAGTATCTGCTCGTGGTCGTGTTCTTTTGGAATAAAAATTCATGAATGAAGAAAAGGATCATAAATAGACGAAGGCAAGAGCCATATACTCAAGGTAGAATAATTGCTCTTAAAAATTGTCTTCTTGGGTCGGAGTCTGCCAGATCAGATTTATGAATGAAACAAACATCCGTTCCTTTCTTGCTCAAGTTCGTACTACAAAACCTTTTGATAAGCCCTGACTTGTTTATGAATGAAACTTTGGAGCCAGCCTTGATCATCCATTCACGACGAATTTGAAAAATTCCAGCATACCACGCACTTTACTGTTTCACTAGATTTTGTAGTCAAAGATCAAGATCAAGTGGTGGAAGTGGAATAATACCGTAGATAATCTTTTGTTCAAATGCTTTCATTAAGACAAAGGATGATAAAATATGAGTGGGCCACCATGCCAGCAACTATTGGTTTTGGAAAAATTAATGAAGTCATTTACCCTTGTAAGACATCCAGCAGCAGGAGACAACAAACATCCTGCTGGGAATACACGGGTTTTCACACTAGGAGAAAACACGCTCAAAATGAAATGAGATATTATAACTGACCCAAACGGACGCGGTTAAAAAACATAACGATAATAGAATCATACGACTACCGTTCATTTGTGTATTGTATAAATTTGCTTGCATTTCGTTGCGTTTCAGTTTAAATTTTGCATGGACTACACATTTCATCTACATTGATTGAAAATTTGGTATTACTTACATTTAGTTTAACAACAACGAGATGTAACAACATGAGGGCAATGGAAAATTTAACTTGGGACTTGTTTCATATTATTATTATGGAGATCAACCTCATCATGAACCATGGCTGAACCATACCGACATTGACTAATGAGTTTTCAAAGAATAATGAAATGACCTTCAATGCAATACATTCAGTAAACGCAGCTACCCAATGATTAAATGTGGCTCCGGAGGAGTCTAACTCTTGAGTTCAAAACTTACCTTGATCCAAATAAATTACGTAACAGGCTTACACACAATAGTTTAAGTTTATGCTGCCTGCAAACCAACTTTTTCTATTGATTCGCTGCCGCACCTGCCTCTGACTACATGAGCCAGTTACAAAAGTTGCCACTTCTGCACAACAATTTTCCAATGATAAATGAAAAATTACGAAAAATTGTGTAGACAATGATCTAAACGTCCACCTTTACACCTTCACATCATCAAAATGAAGAAAAAAAGATGACATGATTTTGATTATGTTTTTCATCATGGTATGGGTATATAATACTATAAGGATGGTATGTAGTCGAAAAATATCCTAGTTGAGACAAGATAATATGATTTGCTGCTACTCAAATGCCACAACAGGATTATAGAAGAAGGGGTGTAGCAGACAGGAAGCGGAGATATAATTATGTGAAAAAGTTAATTAATTATAAAACAAAGACAGAAATATTACCACTAGACAAAGGCATTTTCTTCTGAGACGGGTAGAAAGGAGAGAGGAGAAGAAGCTCGTTGTGGTAATTGGTATCAAATGGACTCGTAAAAAGCTTGTTGAAAAAACAAAAGGTGAGATTATGAAGTAATGTAGTATTTACTTGCTCCTCTGTCATTCTTCGGTGTAGCATCCCAACTTTAGAAGAGTGTAGTGATGATAAAAAAGAAAAGCAAGGCTCTGTGTTATATGCAAGAATACATAATAAGATAATATGACGGTATTACATCTATCAGCTCATATATCAAAATTAAAAGCATAAGAGAGAATGGATAAAAGACAGCTGCTTCAGTGATATAAGCTAGCAAGACAAGATTAAAAATGAATATCACCCATGAAGAAAAAAGGAGTGAAGACAAACATGTATTCACTTAGGTTAGATGCTCTCTCCATACAAATTAGAGATAGGATACAACCGTTAATGTAATATATTGGAGATCACACTCACGCCGCGCTGCAAAGAATGATGGTAAAGGATTTATATATCGTTTGTGTACCACAAAATAATAAAAATATTCAATATTGTACCGTTGATAAAGATGGAAACAAGGTGCTCGTGAATGAGTAGAAAATACAAGCATACATGATCATAATGCGCATAATATAAAGAATACCAAAGCATGCAAAGAAAGGAAGATCATGTGCGATATGTGTGTGTATATAGATTAGAAATGTATGCACCCGTCCAAGTTTTATATGTATGTATATATTTCATATAAATTTGGTAGTGGTGGGAGAAGAGAATTGTCTTGTCGAATGATTAGAATGGTTGGATGTTCTCTAATTTGCAGGGATTGAATGTACGAGTCAACCTTTCCTCGGAGGACCCATCCATCATGTGCCGTCAACTCCCCAAAAACTGTTTCTTTCCCTGCCCCATATGTCTCGCTCCAACCAACCAACTTTACAAGACCAAAAAGGAGACCAAGTGAATAACAAAAGAGTGAAGCTTTTCCAATAGAATTTTGCCCTTCTTTTACTTACTTTTATGTTTGTGAAGTGAGTGAGAGAGCTGCATTGCATTGTGTTTGCTCAAGTTACGCAGTTTTGCGTTCTTGCATTTTATGTACGCTGGGCTTTGATACATACACACTATATCAAAATACATGCTTATCTTTCAATAAATATCGTATACTAAAAACAAAGATAAGAATATACGCTATAAATGTATATATGCTGACAATGACAAAACAGAAAGGGTGATCGAAATTGATAGCATGATGGAATTATATGACTTAATAGGAGCACAAATAAGATGTATAAAATTAAGGAATTCTAATAGTATACCTTTTACAAAGTCGATTCGTATTGGATAGGGTATATTTTAGAAGTTTATAATAAAACTTAACTGGAAACTTATTGTGGAAAAAATTATGTCTACCTGTAAATTCTTCAGTTTGCAAATTTTCAAGTGACGAGAGTTACAGTCACAGGTAAAACTGTTTTATTATGTGACTGTGGTCGCACTGTAATTTCATGTCATGAAAAGTATGGTTAAAGAATTACCCGTAAACGCTTATACGTTGGAGGAACGTTTTTTCTTGCCCGTTCCTAGAAAGTTTATAAGATATTTAAAACATTTAAATTCTACATTCCAAAGTATTATGCAACACTACGTTCAACTTATTGTAGAATGCATGAAACAAGATGTAACAATGATATGATGATCAATGACGTATGGATGGAGAGTTACAACAGAAAGACATTTTAGTGTATCACATATCCCCATTTTCATAAACCGATCTGTTGACTAGTACATAATATACGGAGTTATAGACAATTGGAATATTCCAAGTTCTATATAATATACGAGTTTACGATAAATCTTTAAGATCCATCCTTGCAGTACTTGTAAAATAGAACTTTCGTTTGATCGAAATTACACAATATTTAGATAACTTATGGATGTAAATGACTTTGAAATTCCAACCTAATATTAAGAAATCAATACTATTACGTACATCATGCATTCTACATTTCGATTATACAGAATTATAAGTTTACAAGAAATTATAGGTGTAAATCGAATCTTCATATTAGTAAGTACACATAAGATCCTGTAGGATTTATGCATGCTCCTTCATATACCGATAACCACCATACTACACAAAACCCAAATCTACACCGATATTCACGTAAAGACTCAGCATCTCCCTCTAGCTGTTTAGAAAACGGATAACTTAAAAGGTTGGATGTATGAAGACTACTGCGTTTATATGTTCAAAGTTTTGGTGGATAGATGGAAAACATGGCGGTGGAGGGTTGTTAAGAAGGTTTTCAAAGCTATGATGCTTATGATACGAGCTAGTCCTGATATAATTTTAAAGATTATGTCAATTTTAAAGATTTAAATGTCTTAAAATTAATGCGAAGGTTGTTACGCGCTACTTTCATCTATGCTGACAATTTGAATTAGCGAGTAATAGATATTTAACTGACTAAAGAAATGCTATGGTTGACTTTTCGGTTTTTAAACTAGTATTGATATTGAATTGCCACTGCACTGAATGTTTAGAAAACTATTGCAGTACTGAAAAGTAATAGTTTTTAGGACTACCTATTTCCAAACGTTTTCCGAGGTTGTTATAATATAGCTTAATATTGAATTTGCTAATATATTATAAATATTTATTGCTATTTATTTGGATACAGAGTAATATATAATGATAAATATTTTAGTAAACGACTTTGCATTATCAACATAATTTTTATGTAAAACCTTCCAAATTAACGGTTTCTGAAATAGATATACCCAATACACATGGGTTCGAATACCGTTTGTCTATGTAATTAAACTTTAATTCCAAATTCAAACTAGCATAAATTATTTCGGTAATAGGTTCTTGGCCATCACCTCTATCACTCTTTTTTCTAGAAAATACAATCGCTTTGCTTTATGAAAACAAGTCCATGGTTTGAGTTATGTCAGTAAAATCTCTCTGCAAAGTATAAAAACATTATAAGTTGCTCAAACTTGGATCTGGGATCATTGCACAAACTTAATACTAATAATCTTAAGCGTAATAATTACAAACTGGATACAAAATGGCGGAATAGTACCGAAATTAAATTTACGTCATTAGTAAATGAAAAGTTAGTCCACCACTTCACAAACAAAAAACATTTATTTGTGTTTTATATAGTAGTTAAAATTTATTTAGCATCGCATATCAGTCATTCAAAAACCTTCAATAGAAGGATTGTTCTATTTTAAGACATGTCAAGGATATTCATTTCAGACTGTACAAACTGAAATTGACAAATCTGAAATATTGATAATGAGTTTTTCATTGAAGAAATATTTTCACAATGATTAATACAGTATTTTTCATTTACAAAACATTCTAGTTTAAATTTCGAGTTTAGTAGTCTTTGTTTCTGTATGCATAAAATGAAGTAAATATAAAGTCGACAATTTAAAAAAAATGAACATGGCATAAAAAGCGGATTTTAGTAAACGAATGAGTAAAACGTGAATCATGCAATTACAGTTCAACAGTGACATTTCCTCCGCCTATTCAAATGAGTGAACAGGATAGTAGGCTGTTGTGTTGCGGTATGGTGATAGCTGATTTGATTGCAATTCTTCTTTCCGAATGCAAAGTATCTCACGGATGAGATCATTTTCTTCTTCTATGATCTTCCAAATTTGTAAATCTGTACACATCTTGAGTCGGCAGTCGGCACTGAATGAATTCGACGAATACAGCATTACAAACATTCACCCAGTCCTTGTGACGCCAACACGCTTTAACTTCCAAGCATCATCATGTTCTAAATCGTTGCGTTTTGCAGGAAACACGGTTACTTTAGCAAAGGAGGAAAATATAGAAATGAAGCCATGCATGCATGAGTACCTACGGGTTCCATTTGGTAAACTCACAGTAAAAAAAGTTAACTTCATGGATCTTATCAATTGTCATCACGATATCCGTACACTTACTTCGTTCGTCCGTCCGATGTTGTGTAATGAAATGAATCAGAGCCGTCATTTTGAATACCCACCAAATTCCAGGCAACTTATTTTGGAGCTTACAAATGTTAGCTTCAACGTACGCTACCCTCAATTCGCCATGTCACGTTTCCATGTACTTTGTGTAGCACCTTTAAGGATTAGGATCGATGTATTCATATTCTCTTTCTTTCTCGCTCGTCCGATGAACATGGATGCTAATGTAAAATGTAGTGTCTGGCTAGCGCATTTTGAACATGAATGTATTAAAGTATTCGCCTTGGATTATAACAAGAAAAGGGATCTCTCAGAATATCTGAAATCCAAAAGCCAGATAAATAGATTGCTCCCTTTTCTCTTCACGTGCCATTGTGCCTTGGAAAATGCTTCCATTTCTTCTCTGGCCATATGATGTATGTATGTATTCTCTTGTATTCATGCATGATACGTTTTACTTGGTTACATTTTGTCTTGTTTCCTTTCTACCAGAGAGCCAAAGTCTCGGCTTTCTAGCTTGATGATTAATGACCTGAGCTTGTCAAATGTGGAGGCTAGAAAAGAGAGAAGAAATCGATGGCCATTATCCCAGCATTATGATACTTTAGCTTCGTATCAAGAAATATATTCATTTTCATTTTCTTCCTTCAGAAGAACGACGACTGCTGCTGTTCCTACACGCTACCACCACCAACCAACCCCTCAGTTGGTATACTTACTTACTCTGCTGCAGCACGTGAAGTGAAACTAACCCTTAAGTACAAGCTTTTCAATGGTTGGTGGTAATAATAATGATGTTTTCCAGCACTAAAATGATGATCGCAGTGTATATAAGGTGTTGGTTGTGGTATGGTGGTGCAAAGGCTATGCCTTTAGTTTAGCTGATGTTGAAGATTGGATGAGAGATTCTGAGAAAGAAAAGAGAAAGGAGAAGAGAGAGAGGATGGATCCGGAATAAAGTCAAGCTGAGTATATGGTTCCCATTTCTGTATCCCTGTAGAAGTTTTGTCTTAGATTCACTCATTCTTCCTTGTCGTCCCTTTTCTTCCAGTCGTCAGGAAAAAAAGAACAGAAATTGTAAGTAAAGGAGGATGACAGATAACACCAAGAAGTGTGGGTGACAGCGTGATTGTGATATAACTTAAATTCTGGTTTCTCGAGAGATGGAAAAGGGTAGTAGAAACATAACTTTGAGCAGCGATGAAAGTCTTTTTATACACGGAACGGAGTAGGTGTAGGAGTAAAGTAATGGTAATGTGGTGGTGTTGTTAGTTGTTGGTTGGTTGGATGAAAGCTAAAGACATGATGATTGAAAGATTAAGGAATTCCAAGACCATGTTCTTGCAGAGTGAACAAGTTGATAACTTAACCTCGACATTTCCCTTGGGTAGTGCTTCTACAAGCACTCTTTCTTGTAACTGATTCATGCTTTTATGTCAAAAATGAGATGAAAGAATTGCGTATATATATCCACAATTGTGTTTTGCCTAATGTATAAATTTCAGAAAAAAGATAACCTAATCAATCAAATATCTACGAAAAATGCGCCCTTTTATTATATTACGGATAAAATATTATCCACATCCGTATAAAATATGATTCAACAACAGGGAAGAAATGCTTCCTTGCTGATTGCTTGATAGCAAATAATTTTAGTAATTGTATGAATGCTGTAGTATTACATGTTTATACACATGACTCTTTGTGCATGTTAAAAAGGGTCGAACTAGATTCAAAATATAACTTATCTTAAGCACCAGATGTACTATTATAAATACAGTATCATTTAGAAAGCATATAACTCATTTGAGTCATTAAGTAAAGAACTACAGTTAAGATAACCGGATCATTTGAAAACGCATTTAGCCCTAGTAAC
>JAQGAP010000254.1:0-46687 GCA_034697805.1 Orchesella bifasciata
TCTAAACTGTGCACATCACTTTTCAACTGCTTGACCACACTATCCAAGTGTAAAATCTCTCTTTCCTTCCCAACAAGCCCACATCACAGCAAACGAGGAGTATTGTGACAAAACGCCGGCATACCCAACTGTAAATTCGGATAATGAAGACATTGGCAATAATTCGTCGAATAATCTACGTGAATCTGAAGCAGGGTAAACATCAACGTTACCAGATGGTTAGTGTAAATTTATCTGCTTGCCAAAGAAGATGACCTAGCATTCGATGGTTTCCGTTTTGCTCACCGTTCGAATTCTTCCAACCGTCATCAATCGGACGGGTCAAGTTTGCTAGTCAATGAAGCCGTCAATATTCCTGTTGTGCATGAAATAACCTTAACAGATGCAAATGGTCACTGCCTCTTTATTTGTTGGAAGCACAAGGACGTCCAATTCATCATGACTTATCGCAGTCCAAAGTACTCTGTCGCTGCTTTCAAAAAATCACTTGAAAATAGTCTAAAAGACAAGGAAGGAGGTGTCGTTTTTTTGGGAGATATAATCATGGATTTTTCAAAGCAATGTAATAAGTCATTTCTTAGTTTTATGTCGAAATTTCATTTGAATTCTTTGCTAGATTTAGAAATTTCAACAACTATTGATGGAACTCACATTGACTGTCTTTTCGGTAATATCGGTAATATCGTGAATCTACAAGCTAACATTTATGAAACATATTATAGTCATCACAAGCTAATTTGTATGGTGCTACCATTGCTTAAATCAGTGATATATCTCTTGAAAAATTGACGTTTGTAAGCTACTTTTTCAAACCTAATAAAATATAGGAAATAATTCACGTGGAGAGGAGTACTGAATGTTAATTAGCTACGTGTGTTATGAATTTGCCTCTAAATTTAATAAAGTTAAAATTTTGTTTGGAATCTAAGGAGCATGACTCTGTGCTGATTGTCAGGTTTATTTCACATATGTATAAGCATCTTCTTAAACGATAATGTCAATAAATGCCCTAGCTTGCTCTGTATGCGAAGTCCTTTTATCATACCCTTAACTACCCAGACGTCTCCATTTTTATCTGGAACTAATATAGTACTAAATTTATTCAATGCCGTCATTTTTTATAATTTTTTATAATACTCTCTAAATTTTTACGGTTGAAGTATGTGTATGGAGTTAACTGTCGTTTCCAGATTCCTGAAGATTCCAGCAACCGAAGTATTCGAAGACAACCCTCTTACTGATTGCTGTAGTGCCGAAAGTATGAGTGGTAGAAATGATTGTAAAACCATATAAATGTTAACAAATGTACAGGATTTTTTAAATTTAACGTTTTTTCTTACGAAAATAGTTTGTACCCTAAATAGTACCCTAAATAGTTTGAACAGCATGCTTTCTTAATGGCAATAATATGTGTCGCACTGTATGAGCGTTTGTGTTTTAAATGAGCTTACATGAACTACGAAGAAGTCTGAGCTACTTTGTTGGAATAGAAAAAATAGTAGTAATTACCTGGTACTCCATTCGGACGATAACTACCAGGAGTCTCTATTTGCTTCTAAAATCCAATTTAAAACCAAAATAAATTCAAGCCTTAGTATAATAAACTTTGTTACGAAATGAATGTTACCCTTTTTGTAGATTGAGGTCTTTAGTTGAATAAACTTTTGTTTTAAAGATATTCACAACTGAAATACCCACGGACTACCGTCCTACTGAACTTCTCAGCGCCGAAAGAATCAGTGTGTATTCTGTAGCGTTGGTTATGAGGAAGAAATTTAACATTGCCTGTGAAGGTACAAATTTGATGCATCCAATCCTTCTGAAACCATTTATCCACTATTGCAGACCACCTGGGAACCGGCAATGACGAGCCTAGTGCTTTGGTAATCCTTTATTGTTAAATTTCTTGTGAAATCAGAAAAGCACAATGGTGAAATTGACCAGCCCTATCACGCACATCCCACCAACGAGCTATTTTCGCTTTGCTCGTTAAGTTCTCACGTAATTTTTATAATCGTTTTGTTTACAGGATGACCTAATTTACAACCATTGAACCGGAACATGATACCATTACCTTGTGCTTGGTGAAAATAGCAGGCTGTTTTACTGTCCTCAAAATACCTTGACTACAAATAACATAATATATTAGCTTTCCTAGGAAGTCGTTGCAAGATTTTGAAATCGAATAGGGTAGAAAATATAAGAGATAAGATTGACGTAAAAGAAATAGACGACAACTACACGGCATTTGCTTGCATTGTTATAGTAAACTTTGTGATTTTCCGGGTCTATATAAGTTTGTATTCGTGTGCGTGTGGCCATAGACGGTTGAATAGGGCATAGCGATGAAAAATGGCAAACGAAGCAGCATCCTTACGTTCGTTTTAGAGGAACTTGCACGCCCATCATTTAGGTTGGTAGGGTTTGACTTGTACTGCAAAAAAGTTCTCACGGATACAAATAAGTATGTGCAAATTTCGCGTGATTATTCAGAATAAATATTTAAAAAATGAAGTGCATATTTTTAACAAACGTCGTATTCCTTTGTTCGGTCTTTGCAACTGCACTCATATTCAACCTCTGGGTTGGTTTGCCTGAAAATGAGTCTTAAAACAAATATATTTTTTGTTACTGTTTTATTATTAGTTTGCTCTGTTTGGTTTTCGAACTTCGACAAGTTTGGTGGACGAAAATGTCCTCCATACCGAACGTATAAACTTAGTTTTTCATTCCACAGTGGTGCAGAATGCTATCAGGGATCACATCCAGAATTTGAAAATTTATCTACGGTAATATTTATTTAAAAATATACCTTTTTCTCAAACAAATCATTTTGAAATGTCACATCTTTTAGTTGGAGGAAATAAAACAACGAGGTTACAATGCATCAAGATACAAAATCATCTCTGAAGATGGGTACATTTCTACCATCATCAGAATTTTTGGCAGTGCCACGTCACCACCTAAAGGAAACAAACCTGTAATTCTCATATTTCACGGGTTGGCGGCTTCCAGCTGTCACTGGATAATTCAACGGGGCAGCCGAAATCTCGCATTTACTCTCGTCAACGCCGACTACGAAGTTTGGCTTGCTGATTTACGTGGAACAAGTTCATCAATGAAACACACGCATCTGGATCCAGATATAGACCGTTCCTACTGGAATTTTAACATGGATGATATTGCAGCCAAAGATCTTCCACTGTTTTTGGATCTGATTAAAAATGAAACCGGAAATGAAAAGATTTACTTTGCATGTCACTCCACTGGCTGTGCTATTTGGCTTGCAGGGCTGTCAGAGCTTCCTGAACTGAATGGGAGATTCAAGGCGGGTTTCATGATGGCACCTGCAGTTCATTTTGGAACTATATATAGCCCGATATTTAAACTTTATTATGCTATCTTTGAGACACCTTTGGATCGTCTAATTTTTGCCCTGCTGAAAGGAAGATATGATGGAAGGTCAAGTGGAATTGCAAGAGCACTTGGACTAACACCCGGAAAACTTTGCAAATATTGGTCGTACCTGCGATGCGGAATATGTGACAATTGGCTTTTTGCGTTATATGGGAATGATGAAACCCAGCTTGATTACGAGAATCTTTCGAATATTATGTCCAAAATATATGATGTTGTTCCTGAAGGTTTGGTGAGACATCAAGTGCAAAACATTTTGAATTGCAACTTCCGCAAGTTTGATTACGGAATGGAAAGGAATGAATTGGAATATGGGAGTCCAGAACCACCCACATATAATTTGGAGGGCGTCAGAGTCCCTATTTATATCTTTTATGGAGAAAATGACAACTTCGTAACCCGTCTGGTAGGTATATTGATTAAAAACGAATAAATTATAAACTAACCTTTTGTATGATATGTCGTTTTTATCACAGGATGCAGAAAAAACTAGGGATGCGATTTCAGCCCGATTTATGCGAGGTTTTTATCAAGTAGAATGGCCTTTGTTTACACACCCCGATTTTCTCATGGCAAAGGATGCAGATATTCTCGTATACAACAAAATATTGAGTATCATTAACGAGTCAGAAAGTGAAGAATATCTTAATGGACAGTTATACACACACGAATTTCGTAATAACAGCAAACTAAATACCGTGTTTACTCCATTTACTCGACCTAAATTCTGCCAAAAACAAAATTAGATGTGAAATTATTTTTGTATGAAGCAACTCAAACCATATCCTATCTTTTATTGAGATCCTTGTTGGGATTTCTACGTATTTAAAAAAAAATTGTTTGCAGCATTATGTTCTGACACTTACAAGTTGCCAAAAAAGCGGATTTCATTGATTTCATTCCATGCTAGCATTGTTAAAGTGAACTTTGTGATTTTCCGGGTCTATATAATTTCGTATTCGTGTGCGTGTGGCTCTAGACGGTTGAATAAAACAAAGCGATGAAAACTGGCATACGAAGCAGCATCCTTACGTTCGTTTTTTGCATTGTGACTCATGACCAGAAATTCATTATCTTCTTCTTTTTCCCTGGAGTGTTTAAAAATTTTGAACCAGAGTTCTATTTGCTAGGCGCCTACTAGGCAACCTGGTTGCGTACTAAAAGTTTTCAGAAACCGTGAAATCTTTTAAATTATTTTGGGGACAATTTAATCAGAAATAAACCCATCAAATAGAAATATAGAGAACTTGCAACGGACTATGGATACAACTCAAGTGAAAAGTTATGCTGCAGTCAACTGCGACTATTATTATGTACCTTTAGGTACATATTAAGATCACTCTGTATCGCGTCGTCTGTCGTCGTCTGTCTGTCTGTGGGCACGATAACTTTCGAACCGCTTGACTTTTTGAAATTCTGATTTCACCAGTCGATAGCTTAGGTCAAGACGGAGGATGAGTTCGAAGATGGGTTATCTGAGGTCACGGGAACAAGGTCAACTGATAAGCTAAACCAATATGATAAGCGTCACATATAGCTTGTGATACATCATTCGAACGCTACTGCAGTGCTGATTACAAATATACATTTGAAATTTAAATCAGAACTTCCGAACAGGTTCGAAAAGCACGAGTAAGTGTTTCGAATGACCAAAATGGCTTGTGATATATCATTCGAAAGCTACTACAGTGCTGATAATAAATATGCAGTCGGGAAGTCGAACAAGGTCAAAGGTCAAGCGCAAATGACACACTTGGGTTGTGATGTATCAAATGAAAGCTAGTTTATAGAAGATTTCACTTATGATTCCCGAGTCACAAATTACGCAATTAAATTGTCTAAAGGTACATGGCTACGTCTCGATTTGTCGGGTTTATTTCTTGTCAGATTTAAAAAACCTCCACTGTTTCTTGATATTTAACAAAGCATGTCAATGTGACTCACATATAAATATCTGAGTTGTTCTTGGCTTTCGACTGATAAAAAATACATTTAAACTCACGTAAGGGCAAAGGTCAACCTGGATGGCATATGAATATGCGAGTTGACTTCCTTTGGTTCTTAGTTTCCGACTGATATATGTATTATATCAATTTGACCCCACTCAACGTCAAAGGTCAATTGGTCACATTTGGATACCCGAGTTAACTGCCTAAATTAGTTTAACATGACAAAGCTAGCCAAATAAACGTAATAGAAATTTATTTTCCTTTAGTTCCAACTCACAATAAGTTATTACATAATGCATTCCTTCTACTTCCATAATCTGTATCACAATGTTATGCAGAAATATCTACTCAAAAAGGAATTATCTAAGAAACTTGTACTTTTACTTTGAGTTTATGAATTGATGAGCTACACCCAAAAATGATGAAAATGAAATTAACCACACTGGTTGCTACTCAGTAAATCGTTTATAAATAGGCACAGAATTTGATTTCCCTTCACTATCAGTTCACTCTTTGCATAAAAACGAAGATAATAGGCATCTACATCAACGATACATGATAATATACATAACATATTCACATACGTCATGAAGAAGGAAACATTATGTGATGCCTCCAATGTTCAATACCAAAATGAATACGTGATTGAAAAAAGTGACTGGGTTTTCCGTGCCTGCGATATTCCGATCGTTGCGACATGACGGAAGACATGGCTTAAATCTGTCATTGAAATAGAAATACAGTTTTTCTTGCAATGCCAAAACGAAAACTGAACACGGATTTACCCACAAAGCCAAGTTACTACGTATTAAGTCTGTCTGCATTAGCGTGGGTGGCCATTTGTTGGTGGTGGATGGAAGAGCCTCGCATGCAATCTGTTTTACCGAATTGTTCACATAATAAAGAAATGCAATAGCAAAAGTACCTCAAAACATGATTGCATGGAAGGTTATAAGATTACTGGCATTTTGCCATGATTGCGTGAACAAGAAATTGAAACTTGGCCTTTGAGAAACAACGTCATGTATTTCTGTCATCGGGGCAAATATTTTTTGTCGAAACCCAGTCCCAATATTGAATGCAGCCGAATAAATTGTTCGTCATTTCGGACTGCTCACATTACAAGAAGAGTGGAACAATTTAAACAATAGAAGAAGAATTTATTGTACAAATGCAAATATCCGTACGTCATTGTTTCAAATACTTGAGACATTTCCAAAAGCTTTACTGTTTGAGATATTTGTTGATAAAAATAATAAAGCATCGTAATTGGATTGAACTGCTGTGTGTCAAAACATTTCACACCCTGCACACCATGTATTGTAGAAACGTAATGCATTGAACTGATTAGGTTTGCAAGCGACAAAACTCCAAACGTTAATCTTTTCTCCTACCAACTAAATATCAAAAAGTTGACCTTGAAATGATTGTAATCCACAATTAGACGTTATTTAATAGTATGAAAAGGAACGATTTTCTTTAGCAGACACAAACTAGTAGTTGACATTTATTTTTAAGTCAATAAAAGAGGATCCATCAATTAAAGCACACAGATACAATCATTGGGGAAGCATAAATTTAATTAGTTTCTGTGCTCCACAAAACAAATATTGGTCAAATGGAGTAGTTTAGCTGAAATCGTTACGAAAAATGTATGATCACACTTTTTATCTCATTAAAGATCAAATGATAAAGCGAATTCTTGATGTTTAGATTCAATAAACAACGATGTATTATAACTCCGATTTCCGTTATCTCTGAGATTCGTGTGATGCTTTGTATTTTCAATGCGCAAAGGAAAATTTATGGATATGGTTGTGCAATTGGGTTTTCAATGCATGATATTTGTTTACACGTTGCGACATTGCGGAAGACACTCTTTAAATGTGTTATTGAAACTTTATTATGGTTGAAACCATTCTGCCGTGAACAGTTTTGCTTTAAGCAGTTGGGGCACGACTAAAATAGAAACCCTCGATCTGGAATAATTAGTCCAGTCCACGGCCTCTTTTTAGAAGATGGTTGCGTGATGACTTACAAAATACGTATTGTTCGCATACAAACAAAAATGCACGGAAAAGGTAGAAATCGTCACTATGTTTGCATAATTCATCTTTTGAGGATATCATGATTAAAAATCGAAAAGATTAGCATGCTTCTTGATTTTTAGCTCCAATAAACAACGAGCCGGTGTCATTACTCCAATTTCCATAATCTCGGAAAATTTATGTGATGCTGTGGATTTTCATCGCGCAGAAAAAAAATGATAGATATGGTTGTGCAATTGGGTTTTCGAAGCATGATATTTGTTTACAAGTTGCCGCACTACGGAAGACTGCATTTAAATATATTATTGAAAAACCGTCCGCCATGCAATGTCAAGCTCAATTGCGAAAAGGGATTCCCCTACGAAGCCAAGTAAATATATACATGCTAAAAAGTGTGCGTGGGTGGTCGCACGGTGGCCTGGAAATCATCAAACATTATCGCGGTGGTAAATTTGAATTGCGTTGCATGCAATCTGTACTACATACTATCGTTCACATAATGAACAAACCCAATTGTAAAACGTCTTCCAGCTGTGTTCGGAAGAGCTTTACATGCACAGCAATTATGGGATAGGTATATTTGCCTTTGTTGCGTGCACAAGAAATGGAAACTGGGTTCGTTTGGAATCAAGGTCTTTGATCAGTATTTTTGTGACCCTTACGTGTAAAGTTATAATATTATTTTCAGTGTCGAAGATTGAAGATTTCAACAAAATTGAAACTTGGTTTTATTTTGTTTGCAATCAACGTTATGCAAATTTACTTTTTGTACCAGCGAAGATATTTTTTTTGTTAAAATTCAAATTCAAATATTGAATGCATCGGCAAGTTAGGCTAGTTTAGTTCGCCCTGATGAATTACTTATATGAAGAAAAAACTGATGGCGCAGCATTACTAAAATATTTGAGCTGCAACTCCAATAATTACAACAGAATTTAAACTGTGTCGACACTATCGTGTCTCCAGACATTATATAATATAAAACTCACACGGACGTCAGAAACATTGCAATAAAATACTTTCCTCTTGAAAGCTCATGTAATACATAGCGTGCGAAAGTAGCAAGCTACAGCACGGAAATGTTCGTGGTGTAATGAAACTAAACTTGTTGCGGACTTTCCGTAATCTGCCAGAGTTAAAAATAAAACTACTGAAATCTATAGTCTATATATAACTAGTCATAAATTCCTGCGTGCAAGTTTGCGATGGAATATATTTGTTAAATTTTTAACATTGCGTTTATCTGAAATTTTTTCCAAAACTTAAAATCAACTTTGCGCATGCAAAATAGTTTTGAGTGACTGAAGAATATTAGAATCATTTCCTTAGTGTAGAATCCCGAACCCTAGATATAAATGTGCGCAAGGAGTATATAAGCCAGTGCAATCTTTTATACGCTACAGACGACTCACACCGTCATAAATTTCATAGTGAATTGTTGCTCAGTTTTCTTAAAAATGTCTCCCTTCCAAGAAATTACGACAGGAAACATTGGCAGTGATCGAAACGCTACAAAGAAATCTAGCCCCAAGGAAATTTTGTACAATGGGAACTACTACGACGTCACTGATTTCATTAGAAGACACCCTGGAGGGGAGCAGATCATCGACTATTTTACAGCAGCGGGGGAAGATGCAACCCTACCCATTCAACAGTTTCATAACCGTTCTATCCGCAAAGTTCTCGGGATCATGAAGTCCTTGAAGCGCCGACCAGCTACTGAAACTGCAGGTACATAAAATGCTTCAGGAATGGCAAGGAAGTATAATTTTTTTTAAATTCCGTTTTTAAATGTTGTTTACTTTAATCAGATAATCTTGACGAACAAACGCGAGCAAAGAACACAGCAATAACCGAGGACTTTACCAAGCTCTTCTTGGAGCTGAAGGCGGACGGACTTTTTGAGCCCTCTTATTTTCATGTTGTAGCCCGAATTCTAGAGATGGTCGTTTTTGGAGCTATCGGGTTTTACCTGGTAACTCAAGCAGCTAACCTAACCACAACAATTTTGGGCTGCATATGCCTCACCGTAGCCCAATCACGGTGTATTGGCGTTATGCATGACAGCGGTCACTTGTCCCTCACTGGAAATCCCAAGGCGGATCGGATTATTCAGGCTTTATCACTAGGTACAGTAGACCCAATGAGAGGGTTAGGCGGTTCTTACAGGGCAACTTGCCTATAAGCGGAGCACTTGTTTTATATATATAAAGCAGGTATCTGCTGCAGATACCAAAACAAAACAATCTATAAAATATATGTAGAAGGCTTTCGCCGCTTATAGGCAAGGTGACCTATAAGAACCTCCTAACCCTCGCTTCGGGTCTACTGTAGGCTAAAAATTGGGTGGTTGTTAAAATATATGTTTTTATGTTGAAACTATCTATTCGTTTGTTTGGTAGGAGGTTTGTTGGGATTAAGTGGAAAGTGGTGGAGAGAATTTCATTCCTATCATCACGCTCATACAAGTAGGGTAAAACACGACCTGGATTTCGAAACGCTACCCTTTGCCGCGGCGAACCTGAAAGTGCTGAATGATCCGAAAAAGGACCAAAATATCATGCTTCGATATCCGGTACTGATCTTTGCCTCTAACTCTTTAAAAATATTTACTTGTTGCCACCAGTTCTTAATTTTCCTTTATCCCTTTGATTTTAGCTAATTTTTTCGCCCTTTTCAATCATCTCACTGATTATCTACTTGCAATTTGTAGAAACCACAAAAAACCAGCTTAAATATCGAAATGTATCGGAAATGTTGGGCTTAACCATCTACTATTTTTGTGCATATCATATTGGTTTGTGGCCCATAGTTGTCGCCACGTTTTTAACTTCAACATGGTTCGGTATCACCAGTACACTGAGTCACTCCCACCTGCCGATGACGACGAAGCCAACACATTGGGTTGAGCAGGCTATGTTTCACACTGTAGATGTGGAACATCGCTTTTGGTGTGACTGGTGGATGATCTACCTCAACTACCAGATTGAGCACCACTTGTTCCCAACAATGCCCCAGTTTCGTAACTGGAAGGCCGTGGATCGTGTTAGAGCTTTAGCTGAAAAGCATGGGTTTCCATATTGAGTCCTTTCTTACAAGGAGGCTTTTATGAAGATGGTTAATAATATTTTGAATGTTTCCGCAGAGCTTAGAAAAATTCATAATCAGTAATCTAAACTATTAGGCATATCAGTTTTGCTGGAACATTTATTTGAACATTGGCTTTATTCTTGTTTTCCCCATTTTATGAATATTATAAATTAAAGTTATATTATCCAAGCAGAGACAGATTAGCTAGCAAACAAACATCAATCAATGTATGCTCTCTCCTGATTCGGCCATTTTTACAATAAATCTATAGTCAATTCGCAAAACTATGTCTGTTTCCGGTCAATCATCCTAACAACCATGAATAACATCGTTTTAAAAACTAAATTTACGTTATAGTTACGTGGTTTTTATCGCCTGCCTAAATATACCATTTCATAGAACTTCTGACACAGTTAAATAAAATATTCTGGACTACCCACTCAAACATGAGCTTCAATCAATCCTCGGAAGATAAAAGCTGTTGTCGCAGAAAATTCGGTACAACGGTGAAGTAGGTCACTCTGTGTATTTTGCATCAAAGCTTTCTGTTTCCAATCTCCGATTAGTGTTACTTATTTGCACGTCACGTCACTTATTTGCAACGTGTGGTCTACAATACAAGAAATTGAGCGAAAAATCTGTGAGCCACGCGACATTGTCATATCAAGACGAAACTAATAATTATAATAATAATAAAAAATAGTAATAATTAACCAAGTAAAATTTTATGCCCAACATCTGATCACGTGACATTTTTATTAAGTGCAATACTTCAGGTTTCTGAAAATCATGCATACAAAACTTAATTACTTGCAACATAATATGGTTCCATTAATGCTCTCATCTTAAGATTAAAGTCAAGTAGTTTATTAACAATGCGCTAACATCACTAACTTTTCAATGTATATATCGTAGTCGTTGTAATGTTACCATCATGATGTGGTATAGTAATTTTGAATTGAAGAACAGACAGACAATTTGAAACATGACAGACTGTAAAAAATTATTTAGTTGAATTTGAGTAGTAAAACAAGACCACAAAAAGTACTGCAAATACTACGTTTACTACTAGATTTTTATGCATTAATAAAATGTACAAAACTGGTACTGGTTAAAAAAATTTATTTATATTTATTTTATGACGGAAAAAAATTGTTACGACTCATTTGCTCAATATTGAAAAGAAAACGTGATTAAAGAAGGCGATTGGGCTTTCTATGTGTGCCATATATCCCTAGTCGTTGCAAAAATACGAAAACACAACTTAAGCCTGTTCTTTAAGATAAAGTATTGCTGCCATTGCAATGCAAAAGCAAAACCCAAAAACCGATGAATCCACAGAGCCAAATACCACCTTTAATTTAGTCTGTTTGCATTTGCATGGGTTGCCACTCAAGCCGTTTTTTAATGGCCAAACCTTGCATGCAATCTGCATTACCAAATTTTCACACAATGAACAAACACACTGAAAGTAAGACCGCCGCGAAACTTGGTTATACAGGTAGGAAAAATGTATGATCGCAAGATTTATCTAACTAATACGCTCGGATTCTACGAAGAAACGGTCAACGTAAACCTTTCTAAGTGATGCTTTATTGCTTAACCGATTTAGTGTTTCTTTACAAAATGATAAAACGAGCTTCTTGATTTATAGCTCCAATAAACAACGAGCTGGTATTACTACTACGGTTTCCGTAATCTCAAAGATTTATGTGATGCCTTGTATTTTCAACACGGAAATTCAAAAGGATGGATACGGTTGTGCAATTGGATTTTTCATGCATGCTACTAGTTTACACGTTGCGACATTGCGGAAGACACTCTTCAAATGTGTTATTGAAACTGAAAATCGTCCAACATGGAATGCCAAACTAAATTGCGACAAGGGATTCCCCTACGAAGCCAAGTAAATATATGTATTCTAGAAAGTGTATATTTCTGTGGGTAGTCACATGGTGGTCTCGAATTCACCAAGCCATTTGTTGTTTATAGACAATAAAGCAATGCATGCAATCTGTATCACCAGAGTGTTGACATAGTGATCAAACGCAACAGAAAAATGTTTTTAAGCGTTGTTCGTAAAGCTTGCAACTTCCAAATGTGTTATATTACTTGCATGCTTGCTCGACTGTAAGTGAAAGAAATTGAAACTTGGTTATATTACGTTTGCATTCAACATCATGCAACTGCATTTTGTGTGCCAAAGCATCGAAAAGAAATTTATTATGCAGCTCAGTCCAAATATTGAACGCATACATGTAGGATGTTCACTACTACGCATTTAGTATTACAGTAACGAGAATGACATGAAAGGTGATATGCATGCTATAAATCAGTACTGTATGGTAGCAAATCTGCAATAAAACGTATTAAAAGATATATTATGGACATTATATAGATACATATGTGTAATTTGCTTTTTTTTTAAATTTGTCGTTAACCAAAGCATTTATGTACATGAGCTAGCCCAACATCCAAGTCATTCCAAACGAGTTTTTTAACGAAAAGAAATAGCCTCGCTCAGGACGTAACAAAACTACGAGGAAAATTGGCACATCCTCAATTTAATCATTATTATACACCTCAAAATCTACTAAAGTTTTAGCTTCCAAGAAGGCAAATTTTACTCCTATAGTTGATACAAAACACGTCAACAATATTCCACAATTTGTTGAAAATTAGAAAAATCAATTACCAAAGCATACTCCATTGCCATTGGAAAACGGTAAGTAAGCGTAAGGGTGGTGACATTTAATGTTTTCTGGCAGGAATCGTTCCGGCATAAATTCATTGGGTTTCTGAAAATTCTCAGGCGATCTATGCAATGCCACGATGGGAACCACGACGTTTGTGCCAGATGGAATTTCCAATTGTTCATCTAGGTCATATTCCGAATTCTATCATATTCACACTTAATTTATGCCCAAATCACAGATTTGAAATTATTTTGACACTCAACAATCGTAAGCGGAGCCTCTAATTTTCTTCGAATGGTGTATGCCACGGGAAAAATACGTATCTTACATACGTAGGTTGAAGACATCTTTCCAAATATTTCCGTTAATCCTAAATTCCGCAAATTTGCACACACGCTTCACCTCCCAAAAAGGCTTGTAGGTTTTTATATTCAGGGAAATATGGAAAAACTGAGATCACAATTGAAAAGAGCGCAAATAGATGAATCGGAATGACATATGATATGACATCTGTCAAATGACAACTGACTTATGATAACATAATATTTAAAAAATTATAACAGACAATAAGATTCGCATGGACTGCAGAAAACCAGCTCAAAATACAAAAATCTTCCCAATGAGGTGAAGCTATAAGAAATCCTTACTGAGTGCTCTTTTCTGGTTTCGTAGTTTGTTATAACCAAATGACGAAATGCAATGCGGGTGTGAGATGTTGAACCAAATTGGTACCACCAGCTCTCCCTATTAGTATTAATGCCTTTGACACACCATTAAGTCATGTATGCATTTGTGGGTCCCCGCGATCATATTAGCCTGAATAAGCCACAACAGTCGACTGGTCTGGTACTCTCAGCGAATTAACTAGTCAATACTCACTGATACACCCGGGTCGACTTAATCCACCATTATGTGTTTAATGCCAGCTAACCCAGTTCTTAATATACCAGTTGAGTACATCTACCTGTAGAGAAGGGAAACTCTAAACGGAATACTGTAATGAACTCCTCCCTCGTGACAACATTGACAGTATAACGTCCCAGTCCCACGTACTAACACAGACGATTAGCAGAACGAGCATGGAACACATTTATCTTAATAAAATGACTCTTGGAAGATTCAAAGCCCGAGAGCTTACTCGCATGGTCTGACTTACCCGGTGTTATTTAGTCTTAATATCACCTGTACAGAATTTAGTTGGTTACGATTGTAGGACAATCCATGGGTTTCTTGCTCGTGTAAATCATAGTTTTGAGCCCAATCTCGTTTTAATAGAACCCCGAGAGCGAGACAGGTTTCACTGGCTTTGAAACATTCAAGTTTCTAATGCACTTAAACCTAGCGAACATTAAGCAATAAAACTGGCGTGTCATTTTAACTGAATATCAATTGCTTTTTTAACCAACTTGTTGGGATTTTTTTTTGACAATATAACAATTTATTTATTTAACTGTCACACGCCATTGAAGCTATAGGACAGAGGAAGCTGTGACTACTCTTCGATTTGAGTAAGACACAACGAGTTCTAAAATCAAATGATTTGGAATGAAAATGTGGGGTAAAATCTAAATGATCACCTTATGTGATTCAAAAGTACATTAAACGTTTCTGACTAATATGATCGTTAAAAACTTCCTGACCCGATGTTTTAACTGCCATTTTAATCATTATAAGATTGCTCCAACTTTATCTAACGTTATTAGTATTCCTTAAATAGACTAGGTTATTTTTATTCGGTTCTTGACTTCTTGTAATGTATTTTTATGCTAGAAAACCTGTGGCCGAGTTATTCACTAGTTAAGCTTCCCAAATTCCTTTCCCCAAACTTCACTGTTGCTTGAGCCTTTGCTCGAGCTGATTGCATGCACTTGCCCTTGGCTTATCCTCACAAATAGGAATTAAGATACACACACTTAACAGCAGCAGTTAATTAACAACAATTAGGTTTACAGCTTTATTTCCATAAGTATAAAGTATGAGCCGGCAGGGAACTAAAACTCAACTAGCTAAATCCAACTAACTCGTTATTACTTTCACTTGCTCACTCTCGCTCGCTCGTGATACTTGACTGACTGACTTGCTTTCTCTGCTCACGCAGACTGACTGACCTCTCATTTAATGGTAAAATCGGTAACATTCTAGAACATTTCCCTGCCAGCATAATCATAAGTACATTGCATATTCAAAACTTGTAAAATATCTGTATTTCGAAAAACCCCACGGTTTTCCTTGGAACAAAGCCACAATTTAGACGTAGGTTATTAAGTAAATTTATTTAAAACGAGTAAGTCAAGAGATAAGATACATAAATATCATTCATATCATAAACAATCTTTAATTAGAATTGTTTTAACAAGGTAAGAATTTCGTACGTTTCAAAATATCCAACTTGTTTATTTAAAACAATTTGTTTGCTGGGGCATCAATCTAGGATGACAGGTATTTTCCTTGGATAACATTATTGATTGAATATTACGGATTAGAGATAATGAAAAAAATGTTTTACAACCTGGAATAGTTAATAAAAAGAATTTGTGATTAATTTTGTAAGCAGTAAAAGTTTTCTAAAGTTAATTTCTTAAACCAAATGGGAATTCAGGGCGTTTCCAATGATTTCACTCATTTTTGAAACCGTTCCATTTTCCACCATGTCCACGAACCCCAACTTTGTCTCTTTGAGCCTGTACTGTATTTTATTGAAAAATTCTATGCTTAAGAGGGAGTCCATACCCATGTCACCAAACATGGTATTAGCATCAAATTCGGTTGACTCTAAACCCAACGTCTCACAAACAAGGTCAGTGACAAACCTTTGGACCAAAGCTTGCCTTTCCTCCATTCCCAAACTATTCTTGTACTCCTCCTCAATATTTACCTGCTCAGAAGCTATGCCTCCTATACCCCCATTGCTTTCATCATAATCATCACCATTTTTACCATTTGTAAGTTCTTTTAAAAACGTGTTAGCGTAAGCCGGAAATAGCTTACAAATTTGGTCCACATTAATTTTACCGACAACCACAGATGCCAAGTTCTCCAAGAAGCAACGCTCAAGAGCTGCAATTCCCTGCTCAACTGACATCGGAGTGTAGCCCTCAACCACCTGGTTTTCCGCAAGACCCGCATTCCACTGTCCCCAACTTATAGCCATTCCTTTGAGGCCCATCCAGCGTCGCATTTCAGCAAGAGATTCCATAAACGCATTTGCAGCAGAGTAGTTGGTTTGGCCAACAATGCCAAATGTGGAAGAGCTTGAGGAGTGCAGCACAAAGAACTCTAATGGGAGCTCCAAACTGAGCTGGTGCAAGTTATAGGCTCCACTCACTTTGGGCGCCATGACATACTCAAAATTATCCCAAGACTGTTGCACCACCATCCTATCAGAAAGCACGCCGGCGCAATGGTGTATTCCACGAAGTTGGGGCAGAGTGGGATCTCGCTCAATAGTTTGGAAAACTCTTTTGCACTCTTCGTAGTTTGAGAGGTCCGCTTCCATTGAGGTTATTACTGCACCATCTTCATTTAAAGCCCGAATTTCGGCATAGGTCTCAGGTTTTGGTGGGGATCTTCCCAGGAGAACAATGTATTTGGCTCCAGATAATACCATCCACTTAGCAATGGCAAATCCAATTGCGCCTTTACCACCCGTGATGAGGTAGGTGCTTTGTGAGTTAAATAAATGGTATTGATAACGCTCGTTGACGAAATCAAACTTAGGCATTTCCACAACTAGTTTTCCAATATGCTTCGCTTTCTGGAGATATGATAGCGCATCTATTACTCTTTCAGCGGAATACCGAATGAATGGAATGGGTTCAATGATTTCACCATCTAATAACTCGGCTAGGGTGTCCATGATGCTTCGCTGCAATTTTGGTTCAAATGCGAGAACATCCACAATTTGGTACTTAACTGATGGCTTTAGGGAGCTAAATTCAGCTGGCGTCCAAATGTCAAGTTTGCTTATTTCCAAAAACCATCCTCCTTCTTTGCAAATACCCAAAGATGTTTCCTTAAATCCGGGACCTGTCAAACAGTTGAGTACCACATCTACTCCTTTCCCACTAGTAAGCTCCTTTACTCCTTTCCCAAACTCTAAAGTTCGGGAGTTGTACACGTTTGCAACACCCAGGGATTTGAGGTATGCCCGTTTTCTGGAACTGCCCGCAGTGCCAATCACGTTAACACCCAAATGTTTGGAAATCTGGATCGCCATCAGTCCCACCCCGCCCGATGCCGCGTGAACCAGAATTGTTTGTCCAGTTTTCATATTGGCAACGTTGTACATGCAATGCCACGCAGTAACAAAGGCAACTGGTAGAGTGGCTGCTTCGGCGAATGTTAGACGGTGTGGAATCCTAGCTAAAACATGATCTTTGACTTTTACATGACTTGCTACCGTTCCTCCTGTTGAAGTATATCCAAAAACTCGGTCTCCAATCTTCCACCCGTTAGCGTTTTCCCCTGCGCTTTGGATCACCCCAGAAAAGTCTAGACCAAGGGCAGTCATTCTTTCAAATTCCTCAGTAGGCTTCATTACACAGAGTACGTCCCTAAAATTTAGAGAACTGCAATGAATGTCCACCAACACCTCATTATCTCTCAGCTCTGCTTTTGTGGCTGTCAGCTCGTAACTCAAGTCTTCCAACAGCTTAGAATCCGGAAGCTCCAGGGAATAGCTTCCATCCCTCGATTCAGGAATAACAAGAGCCTTAGAACGGGACTCGGAGCTAACCTTTTCCATCTCACATAGTCGGCGGACTAGCCGCATGTCTGATCTATACATAATCTCGGTTTCCTCATCATCTTCCACCCATATTTCTTGAAAGAGGTGGTTTGCTCTAGCCTCCGGCTCAGAAGCGGGGTCCAAATCAATCAGTTTTGAAACTGTTCCCGCCATCTCCATTCTAGCCGATCTTATGAATCCCCAGAGTGTTGCAGTGGATGGAAAACATTTCCGCCCTTCATCAAAATCATGCCAGGAGAGTCCAACTGAGGCCACCACCAACTTCGGCAAACAGACGCCCCCTGATTGAAGAAAGTGTTGTGAAATTGCAAGCAGTGGTTCCAATAACATTTTGCAGCTTTGAGCTTCAAAACAAGCAACATTTTCAATGAGATAGAGCACTCCTTCAAGATTGAGCTCTTGGTTTCTTAAAGTCTCCCACTGTTCCTTAAAATGTTTGAAGGAAACAGCAATCACATGACGCCCAATCCGATTCATAAGCCCAATTAAATCTGTACAGGAGTTCCCCTCTTTGAGACTTCCTTCAGTTGCGTGCAACAATATCCAAACCTTTTGGCTGGGAAATGGGCTCATATCTGGCGGCGGTCGTTGACCAAGTTTTCCGACAACAGTGCAAGTTTTGCTATCAGACCCATTAATCTTTCGAACACTCCCAGAGTAGCCAGCCGCTTTGAACAATATCTCCCACTGATCTGCTGTGATAGTGCAGTGGGATGGGCGTAGAGCTATGTCCTCATATTGCCAGTAGCCATCCAATATTCCGAAATTGATATCGATTTCTTTAATTGGCTTGTTCGTCTCCCCTATTATGAGGCTACCACCGAGCTTTGTTACCATTTCCACATGTTTCAACGTGTTGGCGAGTACTTTTGTCGCGTGAAGAACGTCTACGGCTACCACTATATCAAAATACGCTGGAAGGAAGCCTTGCTCAAGTGGATCCTTCTCAATATCCAGTTTCTTAAAGCTAATATTCTCAACATAGTCTTGGAATTTTACGGATGCCCTCGTAAAAAATGCAGAGGAGATATCTGTGAAAACGTAGTCGTATTCTATCCCATTTTTCTCCAGTGCCGTGAGACCGTCTTCCGTGAAGAAGCCAGTACCTGTGAACATTTGTAAACAGTTAATAGTGACTTTTGTCTATGCCAAATACTGTTTTAATAGACAGTTAAAGTGAAATGCTGTTGCTTACCTGAACCAATCTCTAAAATCTTCATTTTTTTACCCATCCCCCCTCCATTCTTCCAGACGTTCGTCACCAACTCTTCAAAAACCTTGGCAGGCCCCTTTGCCCCGTCTTTGTAAAATCGGCTGTTTTGGTAGTAAAATTCAGCCATGTTCATCCCATCTTTATGTTCGGAACCAAAAAGGATTTGTTGACCTCGTAGCTTACCCTGCAATATCAGGGCCAAGTTGGAACCGCAAGCCTTCACTACATCCAGTGGCGCATAGTCTTCTACATCAGGAATGCTGAGAAGCTCTTGAATGCAAGCTTGAATTTGGTTCTCAGGTAAAGGGCTACTATGTACCAGGTAGTTGTTTCCTGGCATTTTTTCAAAGATGTCCATCTTTACAAGATATTCGAAAAAGTGGTTAAATGCCGGCACCAGAGGTTCTACGATTTGTAATTGTGACACTAGGTCGCCCTTTTTAAAATCTTTTTTGCTTTCTGGCTTCCAACCCATTTCATAAAATGCTTTGAGAACATACAGATTGCACAGCTCATCCATTTTCTCATCGAGCTGCTGCTCTCTAATTGTAAACCGGTTTCTCGACTCCAGATAAGTCGTAAGAGATCGAAAAGCGGGGGAATCTGTATAATCTTCGGAGTTGCTTAGGTCAAGGGAGTTGTTGGGTTGAAACGTTTCAGATGGCTTCCAATCAATTTCGTAAGCGGTAGGGACGTCATCAGTTGCCACCTTGTCTCTGGATAGAGCAGCGGCTATAAGGACCGTTTTCACTGTTGTTTTTCTCAGTTCCGGGCTTACCATGACAGCGGTCACGTTACCAAAGTTGTCAAGGAGACTCACCACGTCTGAGTCACAGAGAATGAAGGCGGTTGCAGACTCCCGGAGTTTTGCTGCTGCTGCCAATTGGCAAACAAATTGTCCAATCTTTACAGGAACATGGAGAGCAGAAAGTTCTGGACAAACGTGCATGATGAGGCACTGGAGCATAGCATCCAAAACGGTAGGATGAATGATATACTTTTCCACCGCGCTTGATGGCACGAACACTTCGACCAGTGTTTGGTTATCGCCCCGCCATATTCTGCGAATGGGCTTAAAATGGGGTCCGTAGTTGAGTCCAACCTTGGCAAGACTCCCATAAAAATCTTCAACAATATCTTCTCTGCACTGTTTTTTTATGTTTTCCAAAGTGGGTCCGAGGTTCTGGCCAACTTTTTGGCGTGATTTGGATGGTATGTCAACGACACTAGAAGCATACTGTTTCCAATAGCGCTTGTTTTCTGGACCCAACTCCATACTTACAGATGTAGACCCTGGTTGGTTGTCTGTTGCCTTTGAAAGTAACGTTTGCATGACGACACTTTCAAAACCATTGCTAGTAAACTGAAGGGGGTGATGAATTTTGAAATCCGTTAGCGAAACACACTCCGGAGAGGCTCTCGCTTGGAATGCGGATGCGGCTAGTGCCATTTCCAAAAATCCTGCTCCCGGAAAAATGACTTGAGTTCCAATTATGTGATCATCCAAGTAGCTAATTTCCTCTTGATTATCAAACCGACTTTGAAAAATGTGGATGTCCGATGCATTTCGGAGGCTGCCTCCAAGGAGAGGATGGAGTTTTTTGTAGCTTTGGTAAAATCCCACCTCCGTAGACCCTTTTTGTTTTCTTTCAAACCAGAATCGTTTCCGTTGGAATGGGTAACGTGGCAATGAGACCTTATTTCTAGTTTCTGGGTACGGCTCGTAATATTTCTCCCAGTCAACGTCAATACCAGTTTCGTACAAAGTTGCTAGGGTTGATACGAGTGGAAGCCAGCAGGACTCTGCATCCTTCAAATTATTTTTCGTTAGAGCGCCTTCTATCTTATTGAACCCAATGTGGATAAATGTTCCGCATCCAAGATTACTCGCTGCTGCCTCAGCGGCCTCTAGATCTTCCCCGAAGGACGCTCTTGAAACGTAGGAACAGTTTCCAGTCTCTAGTTCATATAACTCAGTATTTACTGGCTGTACAACCAAATTTTTAATTTGTTGGAAGGCTTCTTCCAAGCTCCAATCTCCTATTGCTGCCTTAGCAACAAGGTTTCCCAATTTGTGACCCAGTACCAGCTCCGCGTCCACACCCCAGCTTTGCCAAAGTTTAAATAGGGAAAAGTAGGAGGAAAACTTGGAGGTTAGAAATGACGCTCCACAATGGCTGGTTTTTGTGTCCGTTGTTTGTTGGCAAATATGGTTACAAAATTCCATATACATTTTGAAGGGAGGGGATGTGTCGTAGAGGACAGCGAAGAATTTCAATTCCTCATCCGTCATTAGTTCATATGAAGGCGTGAACAGGAAGCATATTTTGAGGGGTGGTTGTGATGACGTCTTGACCGAAAGGGTCTGGAGAGAAGCCACGAGCTCCTCCCGAGTTCTTCCCACAACTGCTGCCCGAACGCCGTGATGCGACCGACATGCATTTGCAGTGTAGGCAAAGCTGGCAATCTCACTCCCTTCCCAATTTTCCGGTATACATTGCAAATGGTCAGCGTACGATGTTATAAGCTGGCGTAGAGCTTCCTCAGTTTTAGCGGAAATTGTGAGAATGTTAAAACTAGGAAGTTTTGAGGAAAGTGAGGGCCTCATTAGAGTTGACAACGGGCCCTCTTTAATGAGCATATGTACGTCCGTACCAGTTATTCCGAAATTTGAGACTCCAGCGATTCTGGGTCGCCCAGATGTAGCTCGTTTCCATTCAACGGGGTGAGTAGGAATGGTTGCCGGAATGGTGCTAAAGTCGACCTTGGGATTTAACCGGTGTAAATTGACATGTGGGGGTATTAGCTCGTGTTTCATGGCAAGGAGCACTTTAATTATTGCCGCGATTCCTGAGCATGACTCCGTGTGTCCAATGTTGGTTTTGCCGGAAGCAATAAGTAGCGGACTCTGGCGCTCTGTGGAGGAGTATGCCTGCACAATAGCAGCAGCTTCAATAGGATCACCCACTTCTGTTCCAGTTGCGTGGGCTTCCACATAATCCACATTGTTGGGTGCGATGCCGGCAGCTTTCAAGGCATTTTCCATTGCCATCGTCTCACTCTTTATGGTGGGCGTTCCGTAGCTGCGGCTGAGTCCTTCTTGGGATGTAGCCGAGCCAAGAACTACTCCATGAATTCGGTCTCCGTCCCTTACTGCATCGGTGTACCGTTTAAGAACAAGGACAGCCACCCCTTCTCCCCTTCCATAGCCATCGCCGCCTTCATCAAAGGTTTTGCATTTTCCGTCTGCTGCCCAAACCAGTTTATTTTTTGTGTCCATTTGGAGTATAATATTTGCCCCAGCTGCAAGAGCCAATGGGCACTCCCCACGACGAAGGCTGTTGCACGCTAGGTCTACCGCAATCATGGAAGACGAACATCCCGACTCGGTTGCTATGTTTGGACCGGTAAACCCATAAAAATATGACAGCTTGGCCGACAAACTGCCAGCTCCATTGCCAAGATATTTGCGAATAAAATCTTCGACAGGTTTCCCTTCTTGGTTCATCATCTCTTTGTAGTCTTGGAGCCACGTCCCAAAAAATATTCCCACGGGGTTGTTTCGCAGCTTATCTGGTCGTAGTCCCGCATCCTCAAAGGCTTCCCAACTCAGCTCCAGCAAAATTCTTCCCTGAGGGTCAGTGAAGGCCGCCTCAGTGGGGGACATTCCAAAAAAGGAGGCGTCAAACTCATCAATCCCGCATTTAAGAAGGTTGACCTTGAACCGAGTGTCCATGTTGGATAGTGCGACCCGGTACTCCGATGGAAGCTCGGAGGTATTCCTGCCCGATTTCAAAACCTCCCAATATTCTTCCACGGAGTTGGCTTCGGGAAACCGACACGACATTCCCACAACTGCAATCCAATCCTTTTCCGCCCGATGCACGTTTAAAGTGGGATTTGGTGGACCTCTCAAGCTCATCATGATTGACATTATCTCCTCTTCTAGCTCCGATATAGCTGGTTTTCCCACTGTGAAGAAAGATGGATCCAGCATCCACTCACCAACTTCAACGTAGGGAATGCAACCTTTCGTAGGAGAGTGTTTAAGTTCCTGTAGCGGAAGCACAACATGGGCTCCTACGTTGTCACCACCCTTTTGAATCTTCAAACGTGCTTTTATTTCTTCCAATGAGGTCATGCCCCATTCAAATTTCAATGCTCGGTCATGCAACAATTTACTTGGCGTCAGGGATACTACTTTCCACTTGTTGGTATAGTCAGGTATCACGAAATCATGTTCAAAGGGATCCATCTCTGTGTCTCTTAGCTAGATTACATAATAGTTAAATGAATTGCCTTATATTTATGTCTGTAAGAATGGTTGTCATGTGAAATATTTATTTAAGTTACCAGAACACCAGCATCAAAAATCACCAGTTTTTTAAACTGTGAAAGATTGAGACAGTGCAAGAGCAGCCAATCTCTCTCCTGTCGGTTCCCAACAGAATCCGCCGGAGCTTCAACAACTTCATCAAATACAGCTTCGAGCTTGCATCTACAGTTGAATATAGAGAGTTTGTCAAATTACTTTTACAAGGATAAGCTGAAATCGTGAAGGTTTGACATTTTGTTACATAGCAAAATATCTAAAAACCCGCATGACCAATTTTTTTTTCAATATTTAAAAGCCTAATTTGCAATGAATTCAATCTTGCTTGAAAATTATTTTATTCTGAAACATCAAAGCTCCTTCGGCTGACTTTAGGTTCAGAACGCATAACCAAATGTATATCTATAATTCATAAACCACAGATATCAAAGATTATGCTGGACGTTGAGCTCAATTGTGTGTCAAACTTTTTTTTGGGAGCCACACCCAAGTAAAATATGTAATTTGTATTTTAGCATTTTCAAAATTTTCATAAGTCCTTGATTTAACTTACAATAGGCTAAAATTATTTAAAACTATAATATTTCAACTATTGCCTAGGCACGTATGCATAAAACAATAAATAACGTGAACCTTGTTTGAAAATTCGGGACAGAAAGCACTGAAGTACATAGAAATGCACAAATTTTGAAATAATATAACTAAAATTAAAAAAGTCGAAAACCAAGGGGTTGCTTAATCAAATTATATGTGATTGGTTCTATGGGCATGGTGTTTTTTAAACGTAAAATGCTTTTGCAAGCAGGATGATCGGACCTAGCGTAGCTTACCTGTTTTGTCCGTAGCAACTCAACCAAGTCACTCTATAACACATGGAACAAAATAGCTTCAGCTTTGGGATTGGCTTGATTTACACGCTACCTAGTAAACAAAGGCTTGGTTAGCCCAAAGCTGAAGCTATTTCGTACCATGTGTCATAGAGTGACTTGGTTGAGTTGCTACGGACAAAACGGGTAAGCTACGCTAGGTCCGATCATCCTGCTTGCAAGCACCACTCGAAACTTTTTGTCGCGTATGAAAGCAACTGCGGCATAGGGTAGACCATTATAAATTATGAGAACTCCCCAACGTGAGGTTTCACCGGGTAATTTCGTGTCCGTTGCAACGGTTCGATAGATCAATGCTTTTTGAAATCACCAAGTGAAATTTGAAAGTGAATCCGGTTTATCCGCATTGCCTTTCCATTTGGCGAGATATAAACCACTAAGATTACGACTCGTGTATATTAATTAGATTTCAGCTTACCTAGCATCCAAAGATACGGCGATGGACGTTACAGCCAGGACTTTTCCAGTCATGACGGATTTCCTTATCATTCCGCCAGATAGAATCGCTCTAGTCACACAGTCGTCCCCGCAGACGATGACGACCCAAGCACGTTGATTTATTTCTGAAAATATTTTTTTTTAATTCCTAAATTCTTTGGACGATTTAAGAATTGCAATCTTTCAAAAACGGATAGTATGTAGTTATATTACCTTCCATCTTCTGCAAATCAAGCTTCGCGTATTAGTTGCGCACTTCACAAGTTTTACGATCGTATAGGAAAACAATATTTTCTAATCTTCAACAGAAAAACTGAACTGGCTTGCATACCCAACTATCGGCTTTATATATATATGCTCCATGAAAATGTTGACGCGGAAGTGCAAATGGAAATAGGATGCGAACATAAATGTTGGTAGCATAATACAAACTGTGAACACAAAATATACGTCGATTGATTTTCAAATGAACATCATGATTTGATATTCATCACAAACGAACCCCCATGCGTAACACTTGGTATAAATTGTCTTCACCATTTATTGAAACGCAAAGCTTTCAAGGTGGCATTGGAAAACATCTAGTCAATTTACAGTCTTTTCAATGTGATACTAGAAGGAGATAAGAAAAACAAAATGTGGCCACGCAATATTTTAGTGCGCGCACGTGACAATTACCTCGAAGTAAATTGTTGTGGCATTTGGATACTAGGAAATTTTTAAGATAGGGACTAATTTGCAGCAGCGAATCAGTAAACAAATTCATGAAGGTATGATGCAAAACAAAAAAATTTAACGATCATTACTACATTAAATAATTGGGTTAGCTGAATAATGTTTTAAGCTCAATAAATAAAGTTCTAAAAAATTGGCGAAACGAGTGTGCGTCACTCACTGCGTGATCGCAAACGTTTTATTGCAAACAAATCCCCGTGGTAGGTAGACATGGTTTGATTTGTATTGAGACTAATGAATTGGAACACGGCATGATTAACATTTCATTTCCTGTTTATCGTAAAAATTTCCAATGTATGAGGAAATAGATAGTAGCAATACGGTGGGTCTTATAAATTCGTGTGAAAATGAAGGAGAATACACATCGTGCAAACAATTCCTGTTGCTGGGAATTCCTGTAAGACGCCACAGTTTCAGTTCGTTCGTGGCTGCAAGTTCAGATACAAGGTTTTTAACTACTAACAAGTCAGTCAGTGCTCCGACCCCAAATTTGGGGTCTTGTATTTTTGGACCCTAAATTTGGGGTCTTTGAGTGGTCTAAGACCCCAAATATGGGGTCCAAAATTATAATTTTTCTTTAAAAATCAATAACAATTTTTCCACGCGATGAAAAAAAAACGCACGCGGTGAAAAATTTTAAAATACGATGTTAGTGCTAATTATGATTTTTAATTGTTGTTACTCCTCAACAGATTTTGTTACAAAAATAATTTTGTTTAAAATCAAATTTGGACCCCAAATTTGGGGTCTTGGAACCCAAACTTGGGGTCTTAATAGCCGAAGACCCAAATGTGGGGTCTAAGAACCCAAATTTGGGTTCCTGGCAAGACCCCAAATATGGGGTCTGAGCACTGACTGCAAGTCTAGTGAATTCGGCTTATAGGATTCAAAGACAGGTTAGGACAGGCAAAATATCAACCCAGTTTTTTGTTCATCTTCCCGTACATGCGTTTATTTATATGGCTGTACGAAACGTTTCTGATGTTGGTTCAATAAAGTACCTAAACGTTTTATTCGAAGTCAGAAACTCATAGGTTAACGCTAGTCAATATTTCTGGCCATTAAATTTCGATTTAAATTTTAAAAAATGCCCGTCCAATTACTATATTGTTACTATATGATTTTTATGAGATAGAAATTGGAATGTGTTTTCGTCCAACCCATACGTTCTCATTTGCATACATAGTTAAGTTCGGAGAAGACAAAATTGCAAGGCTGATATACTGCGGGTTCATCTTAAATTCTCATCAACGTACCAAATTAAATCTTCCTCAGGCTAGCAACCGAAATGTTATAAACTGCGGTGAGTAAAAACTAGCCTTTGGGATCAAATAAGTTAAGAAAATGTTAAATCATGTTTAAAATAATTCAACGTATTTGAAAAATATTAAATTAAAATATTAAATGTTAACAATGCATCATTCAAATTCTTTAGTTTCGATTTTCGAGATGCCCCTTCCTATGCGATAAATCAATATTGCATTGTATCAAATATCTAAAATCATTGGTAGTGCAGCCTAATGGAAAAACAGTTGCGCCTAAACTGATTGTCCACTACGCTGCACTACTATCAACCCAATCCGACTACAACTGCATTTATTTTTTGTGCTCAAATATAACGATGATAGAATAGCGTGACCACTTGATTTTTAAAGGTGTTTTTGTTAAACTATCCCCCAATTGAAGCAATTCTAATAGAGTAAATATGGAGACTACTGCTGACCATTTCCTGTTTTCCGTTTCTTACCAGCAACCCAGACCGCAGATTTTAGGTGAGTGCATTACGTTATTAGTTTTTGATTGTCATAATTTACAATGATCGTGATTTCATACATGGTTGAAATTGCATGTTGAGAAAAAAATCAAAGATGTTGCCTGATAAAATGTATTAAGGCAGCAAACGAGAAACTTCTGGTAAGACATAATATAAAAAATCAGAAAGAGATCAAATCATTTCGATATCAAGCTTGAAATTAAAGGTCATAAACAATATCGCAGTCGGTGGGCTTATTATGAAAGTTTTAAGTCGGTAAATCACGCGACTCTGTCGAATTATATTTATGATTCCAACAAAACAAATAGGTATAGTCACTTCCTCGATTCCCGTGTCATTAAATTAATTAAGAAATGAAATGGCGAAGTTGCAAAACTTGGATGGTGATTCCAACTACGGATTAGTATCTAGTTCCTTGTCAATTGATTTTCCTTACATCGTTATCACCAATTATTAAGGCTATATCGAAGTGACAGCCGAATTTACATATACTACCTTGAACCACTTCTTATCGTCTACTACTCTAATCGTTTAATAATGACAATGCCACTTGCCGACGATTTCGTTTTTCCGTAACTAAACCATTACTTAATATTCATGCTTTCACTAAATTAATACCTTCCTCAGAACAGTTGATTAATTTTTTACAAGTATCAGCTAAATTGTTATTATAACTGACTTTGTGAAGTTCAGAATCCATAGCTTTGTTGTGAAGTGTCTTATGTGTTTTAAATCTAGATTATTATGTCGTAAATACTATTACGTTCTGCATGAGAAACCAAAAGTTCATGCAGCCTTCATGGACCTTCCAATGTAGAATATAACGTATATATAACGTACGTGTTTAGATATATTTGCGTTAAATAAAAATCGAGGAAAAGTATCGCACTTGTAGGATTTGCTGGTGAAAAATAACACAATCATAGGAAACAAATTACATGAAGATTGATACTTTCTATAAAGAATTCACGTTGGTAATAAATATTCAGCTGGTGCATTGCTTGCATACAGGCCAGTAAGGTGTGACAAGCTTAGCCGACAAGGTGTCATTTGAAACACGTTTCTTTCTACACGGTCGGGGTAAGATAGTATCGCTAATAAAATTCCATTCGTTTGTTTCATGCATCTTTTTGTCTGTGGTTAAATGGGAAACTGTATTATTTATGTATGCAGACTTCGTAAATATTTGTGCTCCATAACTACAGAGTGGATTATTTAATCATGGAAGACCACGATCATTTCCCTTTTCTTCAGAATGGGACAAAATCTTCAAACTCGGTTTCAAACTGCCACTCAAACTACAACGATAATAAGGTAACGTTGCATAGTTGGAAAATATCAGTCCATTTATATATACAAACCCAGCTTACTTAGGTAAACTAAAAGCGCTTCATCTTCAATTTATACCCGTTTTGAAAACTAGAATGAATGTAATCCAACAAAATGATCTAATTACTTTTTTCAGCGTAAAAACAGTGCCTTTGAAGTTAGACTACCAACAGGAATAACTCAAGGGCATCAGCAATTTCCAGCATTCCCATCGCCACTCCAACTGGACTGGATACAACCGAACCCTTTGGAACAGGTATCCAAAACCAGTTGTCGACCGTCCATATTTGGATTGAGCTAGTTGTTCTAACAAATTGTCTGCCTACATTTGCAGAATGTGCGTTTACCTAAATGCGCTAAATGCTGCAATCATGGAATGCTGGTTCCCGTGAAAAATCACAAGCGCTTTTGTCTCTGGAAAAGGTCTCAGTGCAATAAATGCTTTTTAGCTCTCTACCGCCGTCGAGTAAAGGCTGACAAGGTTAGTTTCTGTTAATACTTTCAAAACTGTAATATCTTTTTGTTTCAGTCTTACTTCAGACTTATATTCCAATACTTGACCCCTCCGCTTAGACCGCCCGAAGAAGAGCGCAGGCACAAGATAGTGCAACGGTTAGAGCAAAAGTGGATCAAGATGGAATGACGTATTTAGCTTACCGTCATCACGTGTTAAATCAAAGCCAACCTAAACCAATTATGGAAGTAAAATCAGAAAACTGCATGCTCACAAATTGTGAGTTACCATTGGCCAATATGCCTTTGGCGAATAAACTTGACACAGGTGAACCACAGGGTGGTCAAACGAAAAACACAATGGTGACGACAATTGATGAAATTAATGTATCCATGAGAACCCTGTTGACCTTGTTCCATATTCCAAATGAAATGGACTTTCTTATATATGCCACTCTCAAAGACAACCTTGGTGATTTAATAGAAACATCCGCCAAAATTGTTGCGGGTACTGATATTTTTCTCAGCTAAAGATCTGTCTTTGGGAATCGAATAATTTTTGTTGTGGAATGCTGTAACTGTAAATGCTCAATTGGTTTCATTTGCAGCGCAACGTGAGCTAAGGTCTTGGAAACTGTTCTGTAAGGCGGTGCGAGGAGTACATTCGGTAAAGGATACGACAACAGTACCTTACACATGACATAGCGCAGGGTTTCTATTCATTATCTGACTACCAAATTAATAAAGTATGAATTTCTGATACTTCAAACAATAATATAGAATCTAATCATTTTTCCTTGATTACCATTTAGTATAACGAAATATAAAACATAATCCACAGATGCCGATATGAGTATTATGTTCCAAAAAATTTTAAATGAAATGAAATAATTTGGGACTGTTAGTCGAATATAAAAAATTCAATACCTGTGAGTATGAAAACTGTCTTTGAGTTGACTTTTACTGACTTTTACATTTGCAAAGTATCCTTGGACCTACATTCGTTGTTTATAAAAATGAGCGTGAAATACATTAGGGGCAAATATTATGAGGTAGTTGCTAATTTAAACCATAAGATTTATGAATCAGATATAACTTGTTTGCAACAACCGTTAATTTTAACTTGAATTGAATATCTCATTACCAGACGTGGCCACATGACAGGACAATAACGTGCTTTGCCCCCATTAGCGCCATAGAATAGCATGACATCTGCTGAAGTTAACAACTGTATACTGGCATACTGAGGCTTACTGAACGCATAATGTAAGTTAGGTTAGGAGCTCACTTGCCTCTGTTTCTTTCCCAAGCAGTTTCGGAAACTTTGTTAGATGGCATGCTATTCTATGACGCCATTCTATGACAAAGCACGTTATTGTCTTGTCATGTGGCCACGTCTGCTCATCAACCAAACTTTACGTGAACGTTTGGTGCTAAATGGAGTCATTTGAAACCATGCACAGAATTTCAAGAGAGCTGAATTCATGTCAAAAGTCAATTTGAATATGATATTTTTCATGGAGAAAATATAGAGTTTTATTATTTTAATCATGTTCAAGAACTTAAAATGCACCAGTAAAAAAAAATTACAAAAACTACAGCAACAAGCTGTTCGAAATTTCGAAAAGCTCGAAAAGGAAAGTCATACAATTTAAATTGTATGACTTTGTGGTACAAATACTTCATTCAAAATACGTTTGATGAATTCAGCTTACTAATAAATGTTCTTCACGATTTGAAGGTATATAAAAAAATTGGCCGTTTTGGGTGGCATTCGAGTATTGTACTTCGCGAAGCGATGTCCTACTAAATCCATCAGAAGGTTTCCACGAAACATAATAGAGCATTTTTTCTTTACTTTGCCAAAGTATGTGTTTTAATTAACAACCGAACACTGAATATAAAAATTACTTTTGAACTTTGACATTTCGTTTTCTTATTAAGTAATGGTCGGACACAAACGCGTATTTACGTACAACTTTCTTTACTGACGTTAGAAACCTTTTTTTGGAATACCCCTAGATACTAAGATTAGAATGGATGATCCGACAAGGAAATCGAATTGCTTCTTTCAGAGTAGCAACACAGTCCATGCAGAGGAAATTCCACCCGGCAACATTCAAACACCTTCGTCACTGAACACTAAACTAACAACTGTAGCTTCACTGTTGACCATACCAACAGGAGGGGCATTGCCAAAGACAGTACGGGTATCGAATACAGTTTTATACTATCTAGTTTTTTAAATTTATTTATACAAAGGTTTTGAAAACATTTGTACCGAATTTCTAGAACTATGGACAACGCTACAACCATGGGGTGCAGGTTTCCGTAAAAGATCGTCAACAGGAGCGTCTCGCAAGAGCATGCAATAAAAATAAATGTTCTACAAACCATCGCGTAGTGGCATCTCAGGTCTGTTACCTTCATATTTACGCATTCACAAAACATGGTTTAGAACTTTCTCAGCGTTAAAATAAACCAAGCAATTACGTTGTAACAAAATTAAAAATAAATACTTTGTGGAAATTTGTGTAGGTTACAACTAAGGGCAATAGGCAGCCTATTGCACAAAATCAAGCTATGGCTATGGATATGATGGGAATAAATGCACACTCGACGTATCATCAGTCCACATTAAATTATGATGAAAATGAACAACATACAGGCGGCAAACCGGAACCAAATTTTCCCAGAATCGGTGAGCTCAGTAACGAAAAAGAAAGGGGAAATTCGAGGTTGGGTATTTCTGTAAGTGTAGCATTTGATATTTATAGGCTTCCAGACTTCAAACAAATTGGCAACCAATGACGACATGAAAGTAAAAGCGCTGATGGTCATCTTTCGCCTTCCAGCTGATACTGATTTTCTTGTATACATGTTTCTCAAGGAAAACTTTGGCGATTTAAAACAAACATCTGCTAAAATTGTTGAAGGTGACTTAACATATTTTCATTTTGGAAATTCAATATTTACATGCTAATTTCATTTTATTTGCAGCCCAATGTGAGCTAAGGTCCTGGGAGCAGTTGCGTGAAGCAGTGCGAGGACTTGATTCCGTCTCTGATGACACAAAAGAACCAGACGCTTGATATCACCGATATAAAAATATTAGCTGAATAACAAATTAGCGTCAGACATTAGATTAGATGACTAAATTTTTTATAAAATATAACCACTTCTATTTCATTTACTCTTTTTCGATTACTAAAATATACAACGGAAAATACTGCATTGAAATTGATTTCCACATTTTTCTACTACCTATAAGCATTTATGATCTATTCGTAAAAAGTATAATTGCAATCGCAACCTCAAGTAGAACTGATACTTACGTGTTCCAACAATTTAAATTTGTTTTTGAAAAAGATCTACAATTTTCTGTGTAATGCCAGCCTAAATCACGAACGCATATTGATATGAATAAAAAAATTACCAGACAGCATGGGCGGTCGTAACTATAAAATTGTTCAAAACTCTTGCTAAAAAACACAGACACGCATGTACAAACAACAGCAAAATGATCAAACTGAAATGCTGAATAATCTCAAGGATGCATGTGAACTGTATCATTACAAACAATAACTTTCATGATATCTAGACCACCTTGTAAGTAACATAAATGCATGCAGTCAAAATTTCGACTAAATAAAATCTGCCATCTACTGCCACGATGGCACAGAAATAAACCTTTGTATAACGATGCTTCCCAATAACAGTTGCATGATGTTGATCACAAACGAAATATATATAACCAAGTTTCAATTTCTTCAACTTACAGTCGAGTAAGCATGCAAGTAGTAAACACCTTTCGAAGCCTTACACATACAGCTTGCATTAGTTTTGCTGTTGCGTTTGATCAGTATGTGAGCACTTTGGTAATACAGATTGCATGTGTGGCTCCATCATCCAAAAACAACAAATGGTTAGATAAATTCAAGACCGCCGTGTGACCACCCACACTGAAGCACGCTTTAGAGTTATATTTTCTTGGCTTCGTATGGGGAGTCCCTTTTCGCAATTTAGTTTGACATTGCATGGTGGACGGTTTTCAATTTCAATAATATGTTTAAATGCAGTCTTCCGTAGTGTCGCAACTTTTAAACAAATATCATGCTTCAAAAACCCAATTGCCCAACCATAACTATAATTTTTTTCTGCGCGATGAAAATCCACAGCATCACATAAATTTTCCGAGATTATGGAAATTGGAGTAATGACACCGGCTCGTTTTTTATTGGAGCTAAAAATCCAGAAGCTTGCTATGTATTTTCGATTTTTAATTTAATTTATTCATCATGATATCCTCAAAAGTTGAATTATGCAAATATAGTGACGATTTCTACCTTTTCCGTGCATTTTTGTTTGTATGCGAACAATTTGTATTTTGTAAGTCATCACGCAACCATCATCTAAAAAGAGGCCGTGGACTGGACTAATTATTCCAGATCGAGGGTTTCTATTTTAGTCGTGCCCCAACTTCTTGAAGCAAAACTGTTCATGGCAGAACGGTTTCAGCCATAATAAAAACTGTTTTCCAAATCGCCTGACGGGAACCTGAGAAACTTCGAGGTGGATTTTTAAGACTCAAAACCATAATTTAATTTTGTTATTTGCCAACGATTACTCTTCATTAAAGCAATTAAACTGGAGGCAAAGTTGCAAGATGTTAGCTAACACATAGCTTTCAGCGTCACAAGTATCAATTGAAATGATGATTACAGAAAAAAATAATCCGATACAATATACGAAAATTTCATACAAGTACTCTTGATTTAATCTAAGTGCTTAAAACTTCCCACAAACATATTAACAAGTGGGTAAAATTTCAAATAAAAACACATTTCATATTCCTAATTTTTACAACTAGGCTGTTTAAGTATCTTTTACCTATCATAAATGGAAATTTTAATTATATTGTGACACAAAAATTTTGTCAATTCTGTCTCTAACGCTTTAAAACAGGGTTTATTTTTACTAGTTAAAAGCATTTAATTGTTGTCCTCTGGACATGTTGCATCTTAGCAACGACAAGCTTGCAAGCCTTTGAACATGCCTTTGAAAATGCTGAACGAATTCCCCCATATCATGATAGTCCTTTATCAACTGATTGTCATTGGCGCTGATTCCAACATGAAATTTTCCTCTGTAATAAACTGTGGTCAGGGAGAATGCTGTAATAACAAATTTAATATTATTATCATAAAACACAAGGTATTATTCCAAGATTTGCTTACGTACCAACACCGAGTACTGGGCGAAGAGTGGTGAAAAGAGAGGTGACCTGACCGCCTTGAAATTTAAATATTTGCTCCGACATGGGTAACGTGGTAAGACCAATGGAACGAAATTCAAAATATTTCAAAAATGTCCGAATCCATATATTTGGCAAATGCCCAAACAAAACGAACAGCCCAAAATTTCCTAATAACTCTAACGAATCAGTTGGGCTGAGGAGAATTTGTTCATTTATTGCTTTTAGATTCGCATCAGGATTAGTTTCCTTGATAGAAAGAAACCGAGAATACACGTTAAAAAGGTTTCCCGGTTCATCACTTGCGGGTTGATGATCAACGGTTGTTGTTAGGGCGACATTTAGCGAACTTGGTAAAATGTATTTTTTTCCATACGCCAGCTCTTTTAAAGCAGCCAGGAGAGCACTACCAAAAACGGCGAGCGTTTCACTTTTAAATGAAGCTCGTATTCGACTCATGGTTGAGCCATCAACCTTGATGTAAGCAAGACGATATGAGTCAGATAACCCTGTTGTTGAAATAACGAGTTTAGGATGACAAAGCGAGTCCCGAATATTAAAAACAATGCTGTACAAAACGCTTATGCAGCTCAAACCCACTCCAGCCCTTTGGATGCCTCCTGATTTTTTAACAACTGGAAGGAACGAAATTTCACCGTCGAACAAGCACCGTTTAAGAAATTCCTTGAATGATCGTGCATCCATGTAGCCATGATTTATTCTGATTATCAACGCCAGCTGCTGCTTAAAAGTGCTTTTTGAAGCTCCCGATTTCATTTTCACCTGAGGAACCACGAGTACCTCCCACGCAGGTTTGGTTTGTGCATCCAAATCCAAATTGACGCGGTCTTTGATGGCAGTCATCAAATCAGTCTCAGAATAAATTTTTTTACAATCATCCATCCCGGGGCAAAGGTTAACGTGGTTGGAAATGTTGAAGCCATCCATCTCAAGCCCCATGTCTTCCCAGCAATTATAGCCCCACTTGGTGCATTGTCTGTACTTCAGCTTTCTATAAATCTGTGTATTCAACATGGTGGATATTTTAGCTCGCATGTTTATTAATTTTTTCTCATCAAACGGCTCAAGCGTTTCCACCAACAAGCAAGTGGTGTACCCGACCACTTTTGGAGGAGTTTCAAGGCTACTCACTGAGTCCAATGGTGACATAACTTTATATCGGTTTTCATGTTGCGAGTGTAAATACCACTTTAATATTTCTCGCTGCACCAGCGCAAATAAAAAAAAGGGAGCCGACATTAGTGAAACTATGGGTGTAATTATAATTGCTAACACAATTATCCCAATTTCCCACGCTCTGCTTCTTATCAGGTGGAAATTTTTACAAGATTCCATAATTAGTCTCGTCAAGGTAAGCTTCTGGTACTTTTCGTTTCGAACTACTTGAATGAGGTAAAGAGTAAAACTCGTTTTTCTGGAGGTTTAAAAAGTACTTAAAGTTCCAATAATGGTAGAAATGCTGGAACATATACGAACATGGACCACAAGCCCTAGTGTTATTTTTGATAAACTTTTTTATTAAATAAATCTTATCCATTAAGTTTTTTTAGGTTGAGACGAGTCTTTGCAATAAAGAATAAATTTGGATATACCTATGTCACTGAAGTATTCAACATAACCTACTACTTGCCGATACTATGAGTGACAGAACTGATAAAAAATAGTATTTTTCATGGTACTAGGAACAAGAAAGAAAAAGTGCATTGCCTGTGTAGACACAATTTTGATTCTTCCAATCGTGTTGAAACTATTTTTCAACAATATGTAAATACCTTTGGAAGCATCAATATCGATATTCATGCTTTGGTAAGTCCAAGAACGTATTCACCATCAACGGACATTATTTTTTTGCTTCTCACGAAATTTTTATAATCGCATTGTTTACAGTATGACGCACGTTTTCAACCATTGAGTGTGCAACATAGGAAACATTTACCTTGTTGTAAACACCTTGTTATTCTCCTTCTGATACCTTGACTGAAAACGGCAGGGTGGTCTAGATATTATCAAATATTATATGTTGGTTATGCATGATAGTGCGATATAGCTAAATGACTTCAACCTGTGCTTGAATAATAGCGTGTCCAACAAATTTAAGCTGGGTTATGTTGAGAATCAACGTCATAGAATTTTATTTTCTGTTCCATCGGTGCGAAAAATTTACTGATCAAACTCAGTTCAATTCTCGTATGCGTCCATAGAGATTGTTTGCCGTTTATGACTATACCTTTTAAAATCGTTGTGCAGCACTCAATAATTGAACGGCAATTCATGTCGTCCTCCTTGAGACTTCCCGAACCCTGTAATCTGGCTTAATGCTGTAACTGTTTCGCACGATGTGTCATAGGGTGACTAGTATGCTGTGCTCTGGAAAAAATGCTGAAGATATATTCATTGGAACACTCGAGTGTTCCAATGAATATATCTGTAATACAAAGTATTATTTTAAAGGAAAATTCAAAAAAATTTACCTGATTCAAGTTCAAATTTTCAAAAACTTGTATCTCGAAGAGGAATTGGAATTTTGACATGATCTTTTTTTATTCAGCCTCTTTTGGCATTCCACATATTGAAAAAAATATAACCCACGATGACCGGTGATCGGCACTCTTAAGTCTAACCGCAATGGGCTTTGATTGACGCATCCGAATGTAGGCATACAACCCAGGCCTCGACAAAAGACGGCGGGATACTTGAGGGACTAAACTTTATTGTTGTTATTAATGAAACCAATTCCTAGCAATTTTAATAAAGGCTCTGTTGCAACCCGATTTTAGTGCGCACTTTTTTGCAGTATCTTTTCTGTATGCTTTGATACGCCGGAGATGCCCCTGATCTGTGGAATTATTTGTGGTTGTGGAACAAGCTACCCGCCATGCATCATAGTGCTTTGGTAATAGGATAAATATATACCTATATATGTTGATCCACACAATGAACTTGTTTGATTGTTGTTTGACTCTTTATTGGGCTATATGAATTGATACTCATCACGAAAACTTCATGCATCGAGCGACCACTCGGTAATAAGGTGGTAATGGAAAAAATTCTAGTCAAAATCAAAGGAGTCAATTCACAGACTTCTCAAGGCGATGCTAGAAGGAGACGTGAAAATCAAAATGGTGACATGTTGGTAAATTGTGGCGTTTAGACGAAAGACATGACAATTGAAATAGTTTGTAAATGATGCCGTTTTATAATGCAAATAGGATATTTTTGAAAGTCACAACCAGGCAATTAGCTTACCTTTGCTTTTTCCGCCGATGTTCAACCTTTATTTGTCACGAATTCTTTTAACTTGTAATGCAACGTACATTTTTTTGCTTAGTTTTAAGAAATCAGTTGGCGGTCGTCAGTGCTAACGTCAGAAGTTCTATACTAATTAAAGTATACGTTCCCAAAATAAAAATAGTTTTGTAACAAACTGATTAAGGATAAAAATTTTGAATTCAAGACCATTTAAATTGTTTCATTGTAATATTTAGCACTTTTAATTTCGGAAACCGTTTATAATATCCCGTTGGGACTAATTAGTGTCCTGAGCTACGATTAGCTAGTGTCTTTTACCATTGATAGCTTTTCAAGGCGTTGAATGTACCTTTGAAAATGTTCTGTGAGCTCATCTATATCACGATAGTTTGTAATCAACTGATTGTCAAGGGCGCCAATTCCTACATGAAATATTCCTCGGTAGAAAACTGAAGTCAAGGTGGACGCTGTGACAAAAAGAGTTTTATACTAGTAGAACTCAAAAGCAAACATTAAAATGTTTAATGAGGTTACATACTTACAAACACCAGCTATTGGTGGCAAGGTGCAAAAGAATGAGGTGACCTCACCCCCTTGAAATTGATATACCTGTTCTGCCATCGGAAGCGTGCTAAGAACAATGGAGCGAAACTCCAAAAATTTGAAGAGTGTCCGAGTCCATGTAGCGGGCAGACATCCCAACAACAAGAATTGCACAAAGTTTCCTGATAACTCCAAGGAATCAGTTGGTTTTAGAAAAATTTGATTATTTACTGTTTTCAGTATACTTTGCGGATTTGACCCGTGGCAAGGCAGACAGCGAAAATACAAATTGAATAAGTTTCCAGGTTCATCACTTGTGGGTTGATGATCAACAGTTGTTGTTAGGGCGACATTTAGGGAATTCGGAAAAACACATCTTCTTCTGCACGCCAGTTCGTTCAAACTAGCCATGAGAGCACTGCAAAAAACGGCAAGGGTTTCGCTTTTAAATGCAGCTCGTATTCGACTCATGGTTGAGCCATCAATCTTTATGTAAGCAAGGCGATAAGAGTTTGATGATCCCATTGTAGGAATGACATGTTTTCGATGTCGAAGTGACTCCCGAATGTTTAAGACAGTTGTGTACCAAAGGCTCACTCCACTCCAAAACAAGCGAAAACTATCGATACCTCCAGATTTCTTCGCAACGAGGAGTGGCTTTATTTCATTATCGAATAAACACCGTTTGAGAAACTCCTTGAATGATTTTGCATCCATGTAACCATGATTTATTCTGATTATCAACGCCGATTGACTCTTTGAAGCGGCTCTCAAAATTTCCGATTTTATTTTCACCTGAGGAACCACGAGTACCTCCCACGCTGGTTTGTTTTGTGCATCCAAGTCAAAATTGATGCGGGCTTTTACGGCCGCCATCATCTCTGTCTCAGAGTAAACTTTGTTCCAGTCATCCGCCGCGGGGCAAGGGTTAACGTGGTGGGTGATGTTGAAACCATTCTTCTCAAGTCCCATATCTTCCCAGCAATTGTAGCCCCACTTGGTGCATTGTCTGTACTTCAGCTTTCTATACATCTGTGTATTCAACATGGTGGATATTTTAGCTCGCAAATTTACTAATTTTTTCTCATCAAACGGCGCACACGTTTCCACCAACAAGCAAGTGGTGTATCCAACAACTTTTGGGGGAGTTTCAAGGCTCGTCATTGAATCTAGTGGGGTCATTACTGTGAATCGCGTTTGATAGCGCCATCGTAGGTGCCACTTTAGTATTTCCCTCTGCACAAGCACAACCAAAACCAGGGGAATCATCAGTAATAAAACAAGAGGCGCAATTATATACGCTAGTACTGTCGTCACAATTTCCCACATGTTTATATTCGGTTGGCTTGTTATGCTTTGGGCCATAATTATAACGCACAATTATCTTTCAGCAGCTCCAAACTAGCACTAGGTGAGCAAAGAAAGCGTAACTGGCTACTGTGGTTGTATTTTAGGAATGAGGCGTAAGGTAAACCTGCTATGATTTGATACTCAAAAAATATGTATTAATCTCCAAACATTAGCTTCGTAGTTTCCTGGTCATAATGCAAATTTTTATGCTCGTAAAATGAAATGGATGGTGGCATACTACGGGTCCTGTAAGATCGTGTGAAAAGCAAGCAGAATACACATCAATATCATGCAAATACTCTCGATTGGAGTTCTTGGCACACGCACTAGAATAGTTTTAAAATAATACAATCAATCAGGTATGAAGTTTCATCACATTTTGTTTTTGTTTTGATGGCACATAAAATAAATTTAGATGACGTTGATTAAGAACCAAACAAAACTGTGTAAACGATTTGCAATTGCATGAGTAAATGCGTCATTCACCATCACCAAACGTGGGAATGAAGTCCAGACCACCGGGTAATCACCCATATTAGTGCACGATATGTGGCAAACATATTTTCCTGGTTTTGTAGGAAAATACGTATTTGCGATTAATTTAAACAGCAGTGCAAGGTCAACCATTTCCAATGACATATTTAAATTGCGTATTCCGCAATGTCGGAACTTGTAGGTGAATATAGCAGTTATGGAAATCCCAGTTGCGTATATCTTTCACTTAGGAAATGAAAATAGGAACCATAACTCTTCCAGGGGCATTAAAACGGCTTATATCTTCTTCAGCTCCATTCAGAAAATAAACAATTTAGTCATGCAAAAAAGTAAGACGCAGTACGCGTAGCGTTAAGCTTTGAATGTAAGAATCAAAGTGGAACGATCAATTTTAAAACAATCCTGAAAAATAACTGTGATCAGACAAATTTAATTGTTGGGAAATATTTTAACGATAAAATTTGAGCAATTTTTTATTTTCACAAGCGGAAAAACTTATTGAATTTCTGTTTTTGTTAGTTGTAAATGTGTGTTTGTGAATGTATTTATGATACTTCCCTTCTTAATGACGGAATGAACTTCTAATACTTTCTTTATTTACGTCAGAGATGAAGTAGCATTTATTTAGAAATTTTTAAAGTTACAAGGTACTACAAGTATATCAAAATTGTAATTCAAGTGGAGTCTGGAAATGTTTTAGTTGGCTTGATGGTAATTTAGACAACTGAAACCTACTACTAATGTACCATTTTTCGTTCAACAACGATCAAGTAATCCAACAGAATATACTTTTGGTATCCTTTTAAGCATTATTAGTATTATAGATACCGTTGGAGAAAAAGGTTGGGAATGCACTTTGATCGTTGAGTGTTGTTCCATCTTTTATGTGTTCAATCCGTAAGAGTAAACATCTTTCACGGATGTTTCCAGACGAAAATTGAAGTGACAGGGAATTCAGTATATACCGAAAATGGGTTACTTCAGATATACTACAATAGTAGCGTTCAAGGTAAGCGATTTTCATCAACTCGGCCGATTTTAAGCTACTCAAAAAATAATCGCCTTGCGCACGAATTTCAAAAAGGCGATTTTAAGCCACTTCATTTTAATCGTCCCAATAGACGATTAAAATGAAAATAATCGCTTATTTTACCATTTTCTCAAGTAAGATCAGAGTATACCTTGTTTATCATGAGGAAATGGGTGTTGCGTGTCAATTAATTACTTGAAGTACACGTTTATGAGTGATCTTCAACTTTTAAAGTACTAATTATACATGAGTTAATGACATAATTTACGCTGTTATAGAATCAAATGAAATATTTTATTGTAAAAATAACGGTGGATAGATAATTGAGTACTGAAAATGTCGTTTAAGTATGTGAAAACTGGATATTCTTCATTGAAGCTCCATCTCGGCGTTTTATATAACCAAAGCCGTTTTTAATCGTAGAAAAATAATCCAAGCATTCAAAGTTACTGATTAAAATCAGATCAAAATTTTAGCTACATTTATAAACCAGCCGATTTTAATCGCTTAACTTGAACGCTACTAATGCTTCCTCTGCTCTCCAAAAACATCCAGATTACCACTTTCAGCTATAAGGAGTGGCGTTGCTTAGTTCAGATATGCTAAAAAATTTGAAGGTGGTGTTGGTTTCGTTTTAAAGAAATAGTATTAGTATTGATATAAACCTTAATATGAAAAAATAGAACAAATTTTTTATTAGCTCAAAAAAAGGGGTCACAGTTGCATATTCTCTCATGGGATACATTAGCAAAAAACTTTCCAGTCCTATTTCCAATCATATTTTACAAACTTTTTTTCTCAATCAGAAATGGATGAAAAGTGTTTCAACCTCAAAGACGAAGTGGATATTTAACATGGTTAGAAAAACCCAATCGCGTGTTTTATCTAAATATCATCAAAATCTAACTCAATTACGGAAACGTAAAGGAAACTTAGTCATTATCATTATGTTCCCAAAACTTTTAGCACAAATTTCATAAACAGGCTAATTGCCGGGGATTCAATGTTGCGTTTTCCACAAACTAAGAAACTACCAACTATAAACATTACGTGGTTAACCCATACGTTGACCATCAAGAATTCGTACTTCTGAAACTGGCTGCCTGGTACAAAATTTACTTATCTAATGTGTATAAAGTTTATTAAAATATGAATTAATTATTTCTAGCATTTATGTGGTTTAATATGAAAACAAAAGGTTATTGACAGATCAAAGAATTAAACTGCTCCTACATTGTATGCAGTTTCGTTTAAATCTCAAATGTACGTATTTCATACAAAATCATTTACACCTTTGCTGAAGCCCCCTAGCTCAATACCAATTCCACGAGATCACTATATCATGAAGCTGATTTACAATTATCATGAGCAATTTTCAAACATTTTCAATAGAAATGAAATATTGTTTGTAATAATTTTATAAGAATATAATCAACTACTTTCCCAAGTTCGCATTCATGCCAACAAAGCTATTATACTGTCATGCAACCTTTTTATTTCAACCTTTGCACATGATGTTTGTTTGAATAAATACAATGCACATAAATAATGTCAATATACATGGAAATCTGTATTGATATAAAATTTTCTACTTACGTATTGTTAGTTAAAAATAACATTTTCCAAAAGAAACGTAAAACCGCAATTGAGCACATTTTAAACATTAAATATCTTAACGTTTTAGCTGGTTAAAAAACAAATTGCAATTATCAATAGTAGTCATTTTTGAGGAATCCAAATTGAAACATGGATTTTTACAGCTTTTATGGGCATGAAATATTTAATCACATCAATGTGTTCAGAGTGTTGAATAGATACTGATGGATGACGAAGTCAATTTAAAAATTTGTTTTAAAATGTGAATAATTTAGTAGGAAATAAATCTCACTTAGACCCAATAAAGATTCCGCGTTGCTTTGTATAAACGTGGTTCCTAATTTAAAATGAAGTAATTTATACTGAATGGTGCTTTTGGCCGTAATTTACAGTTTTATTGAATCATTATTAAACTAAACATTCATTTGCGTGACTGCGAATTCAAAACACGCTATGCTTATCTTTTTTAGCCACTATTCGATACCATTCCATAGGTTCAGCCCATGGGGTTCCGTGCCACTTCTCTAAATCCTCATGCAAAATTGGGGTACGAAATAGCCTTCGAGCGATGAATTGATAAAATAACAAAGTAATTGTCTTCATTTCAGGCTTTGAAAAAGTGGAAAATTGGCAATTCACACGATTCATAGTATTATAAAACCTGTCTAAAAATAATATTCATAATAATGGTAGTAGCCACCTTTTCCACGAATCCATTGATTGAGCATGCAAATTGTGCTTATATTCTTGTATATTAAACTATTTTTAGTTTAAATGAACTTATTTAACCCTAGCACCGGTCGACCCTCCTACAGTTCACCTCCAGTAGTTTATCCATAAACAAGTGCCAATTCCTTTTGGATTTTTTTAACACCATGATCACTCACCAAGAAAAAGGTATTGAGTTTTCTCAAAAAGTATGTTTACTATTTCTAACCTTTCTCACTATCCTTGTGGGCTACCCATTAGCTATTCTCGTATTTGTGCCGGTGTTGAGCTATCGCTCAATTATAGAGCATTTCCTGCCTAAATTGGATCCACGATTTGGAACTGTTGTAAAAGGATTCGGTGCCATTTTTAGTGCTCGCACACCTTATACCAATCCCATGACCGTCTTACTACCATTCTTCTACTTGGACAAACGCCTGGATAAAGACCACCTTACAAAACTGTTTACGGAAAGGATTATGAATCTCCAAAACAAATTTGGGGACTCAGTTTACATCCAACTGCGGCAGAAAATTGCTCGTAAACTCGGCTACAACTTTTGGCTCAACGTCACCAATTTTGATCTTTGTCACCACATCAAATACCTCAACGAATCGGATCCAGAACGTCTTGTAAAGGATTCCGAAGTGTTGGATTTGACTCTTCACCTTAGCAAACTTCCATTCAACTCCAAACGAAGCCCTTGTGAAATTCTTGTCATTCCTATATGTCAGCATGAAAATGACCCACAGGTGAAATCTGCCCTCATATTTAGATTTCATCATTGTCTTGCCGATGGTTTTTCGATTTTACAAATATTTCTACGACTGGGTGAGAAACCTATACCGTTGGAACCAAAAGGATCGAAAACCAAGACATCAACAAAATTGGTGGATACGTACAATGTAGTTGTCAACCAGCTACGTTTCCTAATTGAGGGACCTTATCAGGCACTCAAACTAATTATTTTTTCAAACGACAATAATCAGTGGCTTCAAAATGTTGTGCAGAGACCTTCGGGAAAGTATTCAGCTCAACAGTATGATTTTCCACTTTCAACATTAAAGAAGATAAGGGATGAAAGGAGCCTTGGTGTAGCAACTATAATGATTACAATGTTGATGCAGGCAACTGCGCGAGTAATGCAAAGGAAAAACTTAGTTGGGAATAAGGTGAAATTACATACATTGTTACCTTTTCCGCTGCCAAGCCGTCCGGATGGTGTGGGAAATCACTACACTTTTGCCAAAATGCCAGTTGATGTGGACGTTAATGATGTTATGGCAACGGCTCGCAGTGTTAATCTTGAGTATGGACGTTTGAAACAATCAGTGACTTTCTCCGTTTTAGCTGTTATTACCAACCTCATTGCTTGTTTGCCCGTTGAGTGGATTCCGCAATCAGATAATGTAGTTCAGAGCACGTGCCTATTTTCCAACTTTCCAGGCCCATTCCAACCCGTTGATATTGCTGGGTGTGAACTCAGAGAAGCATTCGTATCTGGCAGCCCGGCTAAAGGATGTGGTAAAACAAAACACTGATTTTTATTCCGTAATATAAAATTTTTATTTTAGGAGAGTAAATATTAACAAAATTTATTTAATTAGCTGTTGCATCGCTTGCCTTGAGCTACTGTGGAAGAGTCCGATTTTTGTTTGGAGGTGACCAAACTAATATTGCTCCTGAGGATGCGGACTTATTGAAAGAGGAAATAGTCAACGTTCTTAACGAGCTGTCGGAAATATAGTTTCACTCCTAAAAAGTAAATTATTAGTCGGCTAAATTTGTTTAATTTCTTCATCATATGTTAATAATTGGTTATAATGAAATTACCTAAATGAGTGTTTGGCTGAGATCACTTCATAAACGAATGATTCTATGAAATGTAAGTAAACGGATATGATTATGGGCATTCACAAGTAAAAAAACCATGTACTTTCATTGAAACCCAACAAAAGTATGTGAAATATGAACCTTCTTTTACAGATAATCGCCGTCGTGAAATTTTTAGCATCACAGTCAATATTTAGTTACTTATTCGTACCACTTTACCGTGTCAGTGCAGAGAAGATGCCTGGAATTACTACATTTTATCTTATAACATTCATAAACTGCAACTGAACTATTTCCATTAAAATATGTGCATTCAATCTTAATCATACATGTTATGTATGTTTCAAAAATGAGTAATTTTGTAGTTGTTTGAACAGTCGTTGATAAAGGTACAAGAGACTCGACTTTAGTAACTAATAATAAAACAATTACCCACTTTCCCAAAAATACACTTTAATTGTCGTGAATTTAATAGTGTGACAATAGAACTTCGGTTTGCTTCTATATTCTTGACAATTTTCAATTCTAAATCCTTCAATAGGAAATTATGTACACCAAATCGTATTTGAAATAAATATTACAGATAGGTTCATACCCTCTAACATATCATGACGGAAGCTTCTCCAAACTTTGTAAATGGTTTATGAGTGTTGTATTCAAACCATAGGAGGCATTACATTGCGAAAACTATATGCAATTGGCATATAGATTCTAGATTTCACACAACTGCGTCTTCTTGTGACGATCGTTGGAAGCTCTAGTTAAAATGGGTAATCTTTAGTGGTGGGTTTGTGTCAAAACATTTCCAAGACAAGTAGTTTTATTTGTCAGTTTTTAATCATTCAATTGGCTTGGTGTATGATATGTGTAGCATGTAATGGTTTATTTTTAGGTCAAGATTGAAATGCAATTTAAAAAATTGCATGCTTTAAGTTTTTAAATCTTAGAACCTTTATATATTAGTGATAGTCTCAACTTGGGTATAAAATTACGTGGTTAATTAAACTATCACCTGTACTTAAAAAAAGAATACATACTATAGGTCAGTAGGTAGTGGAAGTATTACAATATTTCATACTTATGCTAGAACGTTTCTTTTGAAAATCCGTTTGTTAAAACGAAACGATACACCGAACCTTTATTCTTGCCTTGAATTTGTCACTATAAATAGTTGTACGTTATTGAATTCAATTTTGGTTATTTGGTTAACATTTCAAGTTTATTAATTAAACAAATTGACCCACACCTTGGACATGCTGTTTTGTCCTGGATTTTGTCCAGGCATAAGTTGAAATAATAATAAAAGCCACGTAGGTGGACTGAGAAACGTAGCTGAACGACCAAGTTAAGGTCCAGCTTTACTATAAGAAATACACTACCATATAGAAAGCATACAACTTATTTCAGTCATTAACTAAACATCTTCAGTTAAGATAACCGGATCATTTGAGAACGCATTTAGCCTTAGTAACGGTAAAAGCACGCACTGAAAAAAGCAC
>JAQGAP010000255.1:0-46682 GCA_034697805.1 Orchesella bifasciata
GCATCATATACGCAGTCGCGAACCCTCGAGGTCTAAGTTGTGCGTAAGGGAAACCCAAACACCGCCTAGTCCTTGCAATGTGGCCCGCTGTACATTTCTTTCGGTGTACAATACTTCCACTTTCAAAGTTTCACACACTAACTTAATCGATAATTAATAAATTTACACACATTAGTGTATTAAACCAACTACTTAATTCTAAAAGCAACAAACCTAGATTTATCGTACAATAAAAAAGTCTTCCCGTTGTCAGTTAAAAAATGATACAATCACAGTTCCGTTTCTTTCTCTTCTTTTCCATTAATGGTGTGATTTTCTTCCCCACAAATTGTGTTTGCATTATCATACGCACTCCTGAACAAAAATTAATTATTTGTAAGCATTACGTTAAATTTTCCTTTTGATAAAATGATTTTGGTTCACAATTTTTAAAAACGTACGTTCCAAACTTTTCACTGTCCTCCATAGTATCTGGGAGTCTCTTTCCTAACGTTTCAGGAAGTAAAAGAGCTAGTACTCCTGCAGTGAGGGATACACCTCCAAAAATCAAATGTGGGAGGGGTTTCCAAACCTCTCGTTATGAAAGCAAATACAGAATGCTATATTAAAGGTTCATATTCCTTTCTGCTAAAACATAACCATTCATGATTCATCAGGGATTATTACCAGCAATATTACGTAATCGGAAAGAATTCCTCCAACTCTTGCCATAACTGAGCTCACTCCCATTCCTCCGCTTCTTATTACAGTTGGGAATAACTCTGCAGCGAACATGTAAATTGTCGCGTACGCAGCAGCATTAAACAGTTTCCCAATCATGTTAAGCGTAACCAACAGCCATGTCATTTCTAAAAATTCCAATAAAATCCATATTAATATGGTGAGTTTAAGTAAAAATGTAAAATAATTACAGTAAAAAACTAAATTCAAAACCTGACGGAATGAATCCACAAGCAACCAGAAAAATTCCAGCAAGTAGCATGCACACACAAAGCACACGCTTTCTCCCAAACCGATTCAAGGTCAAGAGGAGCAGTGCATACGCAGGAACTTCCACAGCTCCAGAAAGAATGGAATTAACATAGTCATTTCCACCCAAGTTAGCGGAGTTCAGGGCCAGCCCATAATAAACTCCACTATTGACGAACCATGAAAGAAAAATGTTTAACGATCTAAGAACAGTTCGTGGGTAACGAGTGATTTCCAGTATCCGAAAAGAAGTTCCTTTGGTCTTTTCCTCTTCGCTTAACTGTGCAAATTCCGTTTCAGATATAACTGTCTTATTGATTATCGCAGCTTTTTTCAATATTTTTACAGCTTCTTCCTTTTTCCCGTTTGCGAGGAGCCACCTAATTGATTCTGGCATAAACCTTCAAAAATAAACTGAGTTTATGGATTTTTTTCATTTCCAAGAGGACTTTTAATGGTCAGAGAAATGATATTATATAACGTACCAATAATAGGACAAAAATAAAATTCCTGGAACTGAGAGAGCCAGTTGTAGGTTTCGCCATTCACGCAAAAAGTAAGCCAAGACTCCCACGACCACGGAGCCAATTGTAAAAAAGTATTGAATGACCATTCCTGCAACCATTCGCTTTTCCTTTCCCACGAGTTCCATTGCTAATGAACAGTTAATTGTAATTACACATAAGATTCAGTGATATAATCAAGCTTAAAAGCATGGTTGAAAAATATGAATGAAAACCTATAACATAAGCCACAAGGAATACACCAGAGTTTGCCATTCCAATTAGAAACCGAGCAATGACAAATACGGTGTAGTTTGGAGCTAGCGCTGCGATTATCCCAAATGTCACTTGTTGGCAAAGCGCATAAAAGAATATTGGACGTCTTCCCAAACGGTCACTCAAGCTACCGAAGACAATGGCACCAGCAAGAATTCCACTCTTGAACAACGTTTCTGCTATCGTATACCAAACGCCGTTACCACAAATCAGTTGAAACTATTAATAAGTAAGTATATCTAGATTAAATTGATGCAAGGATTATAGCGTAAATCATAATAAAAGGAAATTACATCAATCCTTGCAGTAGTTTTATACTGCGAAGTGTCATAAACGTATCCATCACAGGGAATCGTCAGGGAAGCTGTTTCGTTTGATGAATTCGACGTGAATACTTCGGTTTCATTAAATTTTTCACATTGAGACCATCCACCCTTCCCATCATTTCTAGTTTCCCAAGGAAAACTATCGTTGAATGAACGGCCGTCTGGTAAATTGGGGTATGTCGAATTGAATTCATTTTCTCCGTCTAGTTGACATCTACACAATTGCAACAAAAGATTTACATTTGCAAGACACGTGTAATACGTTGCACAAACATACATACACCATACTCCCTACCTGTAATTCACTTTAGCCCCAACAAAAGGCCAAGACAATGCGTGCAAAGCACACACAATTGCTGGAAGTCCAAGTAACAAATAAGTTCTCCGTTGATAAGCACCAAATGCACCTAATCGGTTCGAGATCAGCCAGTCAAATCTGACCCTTCTTGTTTCTTCTGGTAGTTTACTTCCATCTACCTTGAGGTTAACAGAATCATGACTTGCAGTCATAATGAAAATGTGTTTTTATGAATGTAAGTCTATTTCCTACACATTTGAATTCACTAAACGCTCACAAATCAAGGTGTTTATGAGCAGAGGAGATGTTTTTAGTACTACATCCTACGCTCTGGTTTACAATCTACAAGTTTCTAGAGTCGTTGCAGGCAAAATTCGCATTGAATTTTTGTTTCCATAATAAACCAAGCCTGGGTGAAAACGCAGATGGACATAAAATGAGATTATGTGACGTAATGTGTTCCACAATGCACAACAGCAGCAGTGAAAAGTTTATGAGGAAAACATGTTAGTGCGTTTGCAGGAATTCATGCGTGCAACTACAAACTGTAACTCGATGAATTATGGAAGTCCATAGTTCATAGTTATGATCTAAGCAATCCGGATCATGATACAATGAAGTGATTAAGGTTTTAATTGGCACTGGTGTGCATTAACGAGCATTTGACATCAGTATAATCGAAGTATTTGATCATTAATAATGACTCATTATGTCCCAATCTCATCTGACACAGAGCTGAAGCTTTGCTGAGGGTAATATTTGCTAAATTTAATAGAAACGTGCAATACTAACCGAACAACACACACATGTGCTTCTTGTTTGCTACTGAAAACCGATAGAACGCTTGCCGGGATGATTTACCTGAGACAATTCTGAACTTTTTGCTTCACTCAGATTTTTGCTGGGCGATTTCGCAAATGATCAGAACGTTATACAGGCATGCAATTTGTTTTACGTAGACCCTGCCGGTCATTTCATATAAATTAAAATAATTTCATCTTTACAGTTTCCGTAGATCGAAAGATATCTCAGGTAGTAATAGGAATGAGATCAGGGGCTCTCGTTCATCTGAATAACCGTAGCATGAAAGTGTACGAATAATGTCATAGTATGATGATTCCTCGCTATTCAAACACGTTTCTCATGCAAATTACATATCGAAGCTCAACTGCATGCTCAAGCCTCATTGTTAGTAATAAATCCAAGAAAACATCATTGAACAAAGGAACTTGTTATTCCATGTCGTGTGACATTGAAAGGATATAATATCAGCCAGACATGCGTTAGCTATATTCACCTTTGTTGCAATATCTTGTTTTGAGTTTGCGCTTTGAGTTTTGTAATCCGTGTTTGTTGAGATGTGATAAATGAAATGATTAAAGTCAGTAGTCGAAGTAGCAACTGAACTTGTATATTGAGAGTTTTAATATGCTTTCAGCAATTACATAATTCTAAGGGATGACGCTTCAATCTTTTCATGGATGTCGGAGGTTGAACATTTTTGGTCTTTTGAAGATCGACTGAGTTTTTTTGGGTACTTGTTTTCGAAATGTATTTGATGAGTACTACTAAATATAATTTCATTGTTCGGATCCGTCAACGTGTTGTACATTCGTAGCAAATATCGTTTGTGATTCATAGTAAGATCGTTAGCCAATATGATAGTATTTTAGTGACCTTGCTGACAAGCCCAAGGTAATTGTTTTGCACATGGCACCTTTTTTATTAACGCATTTTGAATACCAACACAATGCCTTCTATTAACCTACGAATTTGTGATGACGTTTGTCCTTGCGGAAGTTTTCGTATATACACAGACTGTTCTTTTCTAAGCATTTCATTCACGTTGCCTGTATTCACGAGCATTTAGTTACTTCAGGTTGAAAGATATTGTTGCTACTAAATTACAATTCAATGAAAGACAACAGTGGGCATCGGAACATTTTCTTTCGAACACAAAGAGTTGAATTTGGAATCTGTATTATACTCTTTGCACTGGTTTTAATATCTAAGGCGCTTCAAGGTATGTGGTTTTGGCATTTATCATCAAACTTAATTGTATGTAAAAAAAAGTGATTACGCATCAACTTTAAATACGCTCTGGCCAGACGCACCCCTGAACGATGAGGGCGAGCCTGACGAAAAGGAACTTGGACCCAAAAGTAATTGGAAGATTATGCGTAAAAAGGTTAAGTCTTGCAGTTTAAACTTTAAACTGCATTCCTTTGCATTATAAACCAGAGATGAATACTTTACTCGTGATCTTTATTTTACCTCAAGTAGATGACCTGGGGAGAAGCATTTACGTACTGTAACGAAAAATATTTTCGACTGACAGTTTTGGAATCCATTGCAAAGGCTCAAGAGTTAGTGGACAAGTTATCAGATATTAGTGTCGCTTATTCCCCCGACTATCCTAAGATAAATTCAACAACAGAATTCGGAATGGATAGAAGATATTGGATTGGTAAATGCTTTCTAAATGATTCATTTACAATGAAATTTCAGCTTTGAAGCTGATTTATATTCTAATTTCAGGCTTAACTGATCAAATACAGGAGGGTTCCTGGTTTTGGGCTTATGATGGGTAATTCCTCATAATCAAAATTCATTTGAATCTTACAAATGAGCATTCAATTCTTATTTTTTGTTATTTGCTTGTCATTCGACGTAGGACACCGCTCCAGTATACTAGTTTTTGGTATCCTGGTCAGCCTGATCATAACAAAACGAAGAAAGCCAACAAACTAGAACATTGCGGAGTGTAAGCTATTTCCTGTATACCAATACATTTTGATTACTTTTATAATATGAAACAAATTGAAACATTTGTCAATGTTTCAACTCTTTGAAGGCTATGGAATCCAGGCTACGATCACGGAAATAAACATTCTTTTAACGATGAAGGGTGTTTAAATGAGCATTATGCCATTTGTGATATTAAAGAAATTACCTCAGGATAGCGTAAAGTGTTGCCAATCCCGTGTCTGTTATTTCCAATCACAAAATCAACTCTTTACTGAATAAAAATTGGAAAGTTGCATGAATATGAACAATTCAAATGATTATAAAAAATATGGTTCTAGAATATGGTTATAGGAAGAGATTCAAGAGATTTCTTTAAATTAGAAACAGTGTAGTTATGCCTTGTATGATAAAAATAGTATTAAATCGCATATTATTCATGACTCATGACGGTCTTGGCTGACATATCCCCGGCTGAGTGAATTCGGCATAATGAGCTCCAATCTGGATTTGCTAAACAAAATACGCATAACGAATGAAATAAAGTCGAGAAAAATAAATGAAAATCCACATTATCTTGATTATATGCTCACTTGAATCATCAGAATTAGTCTAACGTGGTACCATACTGATAACACTTGACATTTTAAACAAAAAAACATACGTCTGAAAAAATAATGAAAGACGAATTTTCAACTATACATAGTTCTTCGTAAAAGTTAGTGTTTACTTCATTAACATTTCACGGAAAAACAGTTAGGGTTGAGGTATTGAGATGCTTGATAAGGACATGCATGACAGTATTTGATTTCCTATTAAATACGTATAATATTATTATGTGCCGTATTTACAGGAATAACATGATATTTCTCACATATTAACTATTACAACTGCTTTAATTTGGAAAAGTACTACGATTTACAATTTAATCTAACTAATGAAGAATTTAAACATGAGTTTAGTTACACAATTAAAAACACGAGGCAAGGAGCAACTATCACGCACGATACGATACGAGTTTTTGCGTCAGAGTTGAAGTTGAAAATGGTTAAAAGAATCACATAACTAAACAGTCTAGACTTTCAGTTCAAATATAAAAATAAAAATCAATAAATAAAACAAAGTAACAACACAAACAAACTAGTCCACCTTCCGCTGTCAGTTGGCCAACCGCCTAGAGCGAGCTGTTGCTCGCATCCCTTTCTCAATTTCGAACTGGCGGTAGTCCGCCCGTTGGAGGAACTCTTGCTTGTCGATGAACCTGTAGAAAATAAATTAAAATGTAAAGTTAACTATTTCAAATATTATATAATATATAAGTTGATGATAGTCAACTGATAACTTACGTATCTCTACTCCTAGTGTGATTATGGAGCTCCTCTTCCATCCCCTGTTTCCTCTTGTACTCCTCCCAGTCAAGTTTGGACTTTTCGAGCGTTCCAATCTTTTTCGTTTTAGATTGAAACGCTTTGAGAAGACCGGAGAGCCCCCGCTTTTCCAGCTCATCCAGTCCAATTGCCTCTGGATCATTTCCTGGAAGAGAATAATTAATTTCAATAACAAATCATAAAACAAATGAGAAACAGTATCAAAATAAATATATACTTACCAAGAATACTAATTCCACCCCTTCTAGGTTGATAGGGCTTTTGTTGTTGTTTTCCGTTTGTGGAAGGACCAGGGGACGTGGAGGTTCCAGGTGTTGATTCTTCAGGACTCGAAGAATCTTTTTCAGTAATACTTTTGGTAGTTGCCGACGAGGATGATTCGCCAGCTTTTGTGGGCTCAATAACTGTCACCCGAACCTTCTCCCGGACCTCCACTTTTTCACCAGCAAAGTCGTAAACTTTGCTAACGACCTTCTCCACAGTCCTCTCCTTCCCCTTTTTCGCCTTCTCCTCATTGACGCTTGTGAGGAAATCTGTAACAAAGAGGGCGAACATACGTTAAACAGGAGTGCCTACTTAAATATTAACTTTCACCTTAACTTTCACTTACCAGCCCAGAGGAGATCCGTCTGTTTCTTCTCCATAGCATCTTGAGCAGCCGTTTCCTCCTGACTCGGCTGATCCTCCACCTCTTCATCTTTCCTCCGAGATTCATTCAGGACAAAATCTACATCCTCCTCATCATCAGTGTCGGATTCATCCATCCTTCTCCGTTTTCCTAGTTTAGAAGTTCCTTTCCCACGCTTCCGCTTCTTGGGTTTGACATTGCGCCCTTTTCCTTTGCCCGATTTAGTCTTCCCTGGACTCTCTGCATCACCTCCTTCCTCCTCATCCTCTTCTTCACTTAATTCATACGCTTCATGTACAAAATAAAACAACACAAATTATCTCCGGTTTACGAATTCTAATCACTATCACTAATTAAATGAATTGAAGTGTATCTTACCTTTATTTGCATCACTCGTTGTCGGAACAAAGTCTTCATCATCACTATCGTCAGACCCCTCCGACCCTTCTTCATTGCGGTCCTCTCGTTCATCCTCCATCTTCTTCTTGAACAAACCGGTCTGGAAAGAGTTAAGTAAATAAAATTAAAATAATACGGACGAGGTTCCCTTAAATACTAATCCCAAGAAACTTTATAAAGAATGAAGGACAATAGTTATCGTACTCGTCGTACTATTTACTACGGTTGTCTTCAGCGAGCAGCAACGACAAACGATAAAAAGCAAGCAAACAATAATCAATCACCACTCTCCACCTCCACCCTTGCCTTGATGTTTTCTGCTATGGAGGTGGTAAGTTGTAAATGGTCAATAAAGCTGCTAGACATGCTACACATAAGAAAAGCCAGCTGAAGCTAGAAACCGGAAATGAACTGAACTATTAAGAAACTAACTAACCCACTCACCACTGCTTTCCAAATACTTCCCATTTTGACAATTTAATAGCACACGCACCTATGACCTACACCAAAAAGAGGAGAACAAAGCGGTTTAACTAATCAATCAGTCACCTCAATAATCAATCAGTTAATTAAGGAAGGTAATAAATACTCTACCACACACAACTGACTGCCAACTGAAAACCAATCAATTAAACTTCAATAAACCCAATCACCACCGTCATCTCAGTCAATCTCACACCCGTAATTTGTCAAGAACTAACCCAATTAGCGAACTATCATTGAAAATCACTAACAAATACAAAAATTCAATTACGGTATACTTACAAATTTAAAACTAAACGTGTAGCTAATTGCCCTTTTCAATCAATCCAAACCACAGCAAATTGAACTCTGATTGCCAAATAAATTATCACTAATCACTAAATAATTGCTCTTGTTAATCGTAAATTTGAACTGTAAAATTCAGAGATGTCGAATAATCTAAATGTTTTATATTAGGTCAAATGTATTATTGTATCGGCAGTCAATTTTTAAACTATGTAAATACAACAAAGGAAATAAGAAATGTCAAAAGTAAAACTTTAAACTAACAATGATTCAGTCCACGTGCGTTTGCGTTAATTGTAAATTTTCCAGTCTGTCACCAACGCAAACGTGTTAATAAAGTGGTCATCTAAGATTGTTTCTATTTCCTCTTCTAACAGATCACAATTGCTTGTATACATGAATTAAGCACACATATACAAACCTTACAATTAACCTAACTCCAACTTTAAGTACAATAGTGAACAAGCGTACGCCTAAAACCTGCGACAAAATGAGGGCGCGAGGTTCAACAACGTCCAGAAAAGCCGGAGGATAGCTGGTAACACAGAAGAGTATATTTCAGTGTGAGATTTAGCTGCCACTAAAGCACGCCTCTCAAAATCCACAACACAATTTTCTGACTGACACGTCTTCTCCTCATCCAAAAAGCAAAGAGCTGAGTTATTCTTATACGCCGGCTGCTCCTGTTGTGTCATCTGGAGAAAATCTGGACACATTTTGAGCAGTTTAATTGGGATTCATTAAACCAGGTAAATATTAATTAGCAATGAATTTTAAATGGTGGTTTTGGGTTCAATTGGTCGTTATTTTTGGTTGATTATTGATTTGTTTCTGTCGTGATTGTTGACAGGTGACGACAGGTGTTAGTTGATTGGGGGCTGTCGAAGTTTTGTAGGATTTAAAGAAAGATAAGGGAATGCAGTTAAAGTTATTCTTGACCCTCCTCCTCCTGGGGGTGGGTGCAGCCTTAGCTCAAACGAGGGTGGAGGAGCTTACCATCTTGACGGCGGAGAGGGAGATTGATGTTTCCTCCCAACTTGTACAGATCTCAACCAAGCTGAAGGTAGAGAACACGAATGCCTCCCCCACGAAATTAGTGCTGTTCACGGTGGAGCCGCAGCTGAAGTCTAATGTCGCGTATTTTGGGGCTAGTGCTCGGGATACTAAGCAAGGTGAGATCCTACATATATGGTAGTTTTAATTATTGGTAGAATTTATTAAGGATTAATAATTAATAATTGTGGGTTTGGGTTGATTATTGTTGTAGCTTTGAGGATTTCCGTTGTCCCGTCCCCAGCTGGTCAAAAAGAAGCCTTAACCCTCCAAATACAGCTTCCCTCAGAGCTCTCCAAGGGCAAGACAGCTGATATTGATGTGGAGCTCGTGCTCACCCACTACCTGTCCCCCTTCCCCTCTGAAATTCTGCAGAAGGAGAAGCAGCTCGTGAAATTCTCTGGAAACCACTACCTCTTCTCTCCCTACAAGGTGACGCGTCAAACCACGAAAATCCTCACTGGTTCCAAGAACATCGAGTCTTACACCAAACTCAAGCCATCCTCCCAATCTGAATCCACGGTGAGTCTGGGACCTTACGAAAACACTGCTCCCTTCACCTTCAGCGAACTCTCTGTCCACTACGAGAACAACAGCCCGTTCCTTACTATCACAAAGTTGGAACGCACCATTGAGCTCTCCCACTGGGGAAATATTGCTGTGGAAGAGCGCCTTGAGATCCTCCACACCGGGGCCAAGCTCAAAGGCTCCTTCTCCCGGTTTGACTATCAACGCGAGCCCAACTCAGGAATCAACTCAATTAAGGCCTTCAAAACTATTCTCCCTGCTGCTGCGAAGGATGTATATTACAGGGACGATATTGGAAATATTTCTACCTCAAACATGTGGGCTAGGCATGATTCCGTGGAGGTAACACTCCGCCCAAGATTCCCCCTTTTTGGAGGATGGAAGACGAGATATGTTATCGGCTACAATGTGCCCTCATATGAATACCTGTTTGCGGAGGGAAAAGAGCACACTCTCAAGATGAGGCTTATGGATCACGTCTTTGATACCATGGTGGTCGACGAGCTAGTTACTAAAATCATTTTGCCAGAGGGAGCGACCAATATCCGACTTTCGACCCCGTATGATGTCAAGGAACTGCCTAGGACTCTCCATTACACATATTTGGACGTGATTGGACGACCTGTAATCACCCTCGAAGGGAAGAACTTGGTTGAGAACCATATTCAAGATGTGGTTGTTGACTATGCTTATCCCAAGGTTAGAATCATTAATATGTATTCAAAATAGAGAATCCAGAATTATTGTATTTTAAATCAATATTTTCATACAATTTTTACAGATCTACATGCTCCGTGAACCTCTCCTAGTCGTTGCTGGCTTCCTCGTCCTATTCTTCACAGTTTTGATCTATGTTCGCCTCGACTTCTCTATCTCAACCACCAAAGCTGGCAAGTCTGGAGCACCCGGTAATTCAGCGGTGGTGGAGACCGTCTTGCGGCGTCATGGGAAACGGGCCCAAGTTTACGAGAACTTTGAAACACAGTTCCAGAAACTGAAGTCAAGCAAGGATGTTAGCGCTTACCAAACCGCCCTCAAGAACTTGACAACGGACCACAAGAGCGAGACGCAGGCTATCAATGATGTTATTTCAAAGCACAAGTCAGAGACTCCAGAACTGATTGAGAAGTAAGTCTTAATGACTTTCATAAAATAATCAAATTTTTATTGTATAAAAACGGAATCTATATTATTTGTTGTTTTCCCTTTGCAGCATCACCGAACTGCAGCGCTTGGACCGCGGCTTCTGGGAAGTTTACGTGACTTACGGACAAGCTCTGGAGAAACTCGTCGCTTCAAAAATGTCCCGACCCCAGTTCATGGAACAGGACGGTCAGTTCAATAGGAAGAGGGATGAGATTGCCGAGAAGTTGAATAATGTTGTAAAGAACTTGTAATCATGTTTTCTTTCTAAATTAATTACTGTTATTAATTAAACTGCATGAATTGAGATTGAGGTGTATGGTATGAGCTCGTAGTAAGTATGAATATAATTATTATATTATATTATAATGGTTATGTTACTTATTCACTGTCTTTCTGTATTAAAATCGAAAAATCATCATCAAAATGGTTTTGTTTTAAAATTGTTTCTTACTCGACTCCCTCCCAGGGTGTTCGTTAAGCTTATATATTTAACTTTTGGAAGATAATGCACATGATTGTTGTGTATTTTGTCACTTAAACTTCACTTTTTAAAAATTGTTGTGATTTATGAGGTTGAGAACTGAGCGAACAGCCAAAAACAAGAAAGCGTAAAGAAAATAAAGGTCAGTTAGAAAATAATTATTCTTTTTTTATTCCAGAATCACATTATTGCTTCTTGTCAAGAGATCAGAAAATCTTACAGAATTAGAAATGGATATTAATTCATAGTTAGATAATCTATACATATTATTATATTGAACTTGGTTCTTCTTCTCCTATTTTAATGAGTTATTCATGACAATTATTATGATTGTACTTAAAAATCTACCATTTAACGCTCTGGCGAAGCCGAGGATATTATTTTCAGAGGCAGGTTCGTAGAGCAAACGAAAAACGTTGGCATTTTAATTAATTAGTAATAGTAAGCACACTTTGAATTGAATATGTTGCGTGAGTTCCAAGCATAATATGTTGTGCATTATAATATTTTGGTTCATTAATTAATTAGAATTATCTTAATTCATTATATCATATCCATCTATTTGTGAATCACAAAGCTTTCATATTAAAGCTTAGCAGCGGTACTACAGTGAAAGATGCTGATTACATCAGATTACATTGAATTCTCATTTATCACGACGGTAAAAAGCACCAGTATATTTATACATTCTTTCAAAAAGCAACTTTCCTAACTGGACATGTAATTAAATATATTGGACGGGGAACCGTAAACAAAATGATGGCATTCATCCAATTTTGCAGGAAGCGTAACATTTTTACGAGAGGACTGACTACTCGGATACAGTTTTTGACAAATAAGATAAGATTGAAGGTTTGGCATGGCTTGGAAATCATGTCTTTTTCATATATGATAATGGCGATGACGGTTAAAATTAACCCTTTGGAGCGTTCGTCGTATTCTCCAATTTTTTCGTAGTGGTGGTGGATCCACCATTGGGCATTACGGCGTGACCATTAGAGGTAAAGTGCTTGAGGTAATCTGCAACATTTGGGAATTTCCACTTGAGAGCAAGTTGATACGGAGTGTCACCATCCTGATTTGGCAGTGTAGGGTTGGAACCCGCTTTGATAAGGACTTTGGCAACGTCCAGGTGCCCAAACATGACTGCACCGTGGAGGACACTTTCTCCTATCTAAAAACATATAAGAACGCTTAAAAAACTTTGTATTTTTAAAGAAAAATAGTGAATTATCATGTTTTTAATTACCGGAAGTATCCCCAAATTTGGTTTTTTTCTCAGCAGCACCCTCACCACGTCCAGAAACCCTTTATGAGCAGCTTTGAAGAGGGGACTGGCTCCATCATTCCTCAGGGAATCAACATAAGCTCCGTTTTCCAGCAGACAAGAGCTTACATCCGCCCATCCCATTTGCGCCGCGATCCACAACGGGGTAGCCCCATCCGTGCGCTTATAGTCAATCATCGCCCTCCGCTGGAGAAGCAGCCGGACAATCAAGCAGTGTCCATTTTGTGACGCGACAAAGAGCGGCGTTGCCCTATCCTTCATGGGAAAGTTGGTGTTGGCACCCACAGCAATAAGCTCCCTCACCACGGGCTCGTGACCTTCTTGGCAGGCGACGAAGAGTGGGGTTCCTCCGTCCTGCAAATTACATCATCAGAAAATCAAATAAAATTAAAAACATCTCCAAAAAAGGAAACCACTCTCATGCTCAAGTGTTGAGTGGGCTAATTAGAGCTTGAGTGACTAATTGTATGCAAATCTCAATGAAGAGCAAACATCAACCACTTTCAGCCCCCAACAAGGACGTTATACGTTTACTTACAAGGTTTGGCTGGTCAACCACTGCCCCGTTGCGAATGAGCAACCTCACCGTGTCTAAATCTCCTATTTGAGCTGCGAGAAAGAGGGATGAGGCACCCGTCTATGCAAATAATAAAACACACTCATCATGACATCATGATCGTTCTCACGACACGTGTAAATTGGAGATTAAATTGGGTTGTGAAAAAAAATCTGCATTCTCCTTTTGGCATGCCATTTCACCATCGTCAAATTAATTCTGGATCACGACCAAAGCCATTCGATATGATTAGCACAAAAAAAATCATACACTCTTAATTCTACCTCGAATCTCCTCGCGTTGGGGTCAGCTCCTTGCTCCAACAGCTCTTGAACACAGTCGAAATGTCCTCTAGCCACTGAGAACATGAGTGGGGTTGTGCCATCCTGAAAAAAATATGATTATCTTCTCACATAACTCATCCCTGCTTTGCTTAAACACAGATATTAGAGCCAATTGTGCTTTTACCTTATCACGACAATCTACATGAACTCTTCCTGTGTTGAGCACTTTGAGGATCATGCCCCTATCCCCTTTTATCGCGGCCCTGTGGAGTTGCAGGTCCAACGGCGTTTCCCTCTGAAAACATGAGTCACGAAAAGAGTTATGAAAACAATTTTAATCACACACTCTTGTGCTAAATATCAGCTTCTGCTGGTTCTAGCTTCATATTCTTTTCTGGTCACATTTTTCGTGAGATATTAAATTACCTTAAAAGACATGCTGCTCCTCCTGGTGCTCCTGCAACAGGATGGTGACTCTGACTTGGTCTTGGTGTTATGAAGAAAAATCCAAAAACTAGAGCAACTTTTCACACACCAAACTTTTCGTTTCCGCTCCTCGTGTTCAGATATCGATCCCTTCCCGAGTTTTGGTTTCAGGTAGACTCACGAAATCCATACATTATATTACTCCCTTCGTCCTCCTACTCCACTCCACTCACTCCTACAGGGATATCTCACTTCACTCCACTTTTTATAGTCAGCAGAAACATACGCACTTAAAAGCAACGGATTGAGTTACGGAATGACTTCATGACATTGCTGCTTGCTCTGCTGCGGAGCTTGGGGTTAGGAGAAAGCTTGAAAAAACTCGTTTTTGAGTATGTTTTTTGGCTTTTCCAGGACACTCCAGCAGTCCACTCCAAACTAATTTATATTGCGGAACAAGCTTCAACTTCAGCTGCAGAAGAGCCCATGTGCTCCTACTTCTGGCTGGCTTGTCGTTGTCGTTATCCCCCGTTCGTCTGCAAAGAGGAAATTTTATTGAAAATCCATTTGCACTTAATGAAGAATTACCCTATAAAATCCTACTATTGCTCATTAACTCGGACGCAAGCTTAACGAGATACATACGAACGAGTGAACCGGACCAGACCATAATGGTAGGGGGTTTTTATGAACGTTTTATGACTCGATTTACGAGAGAAGAATGAAGAAGCAACCTGACGTAAAAAGTGTAGGTATTATTTATTAAGCTTGCTGAAGACTGAGAGGCAATCAATCATTCATATTATTCATGTGCTTCTTACAAAATCCTGACCTTGCTAGTTTAGTTCTTAGCTGGTTGCATTGTTTGTTTGGATTTATTTGTATGTGCTAACTAATCAACAACGCATAACATTATCTCAACTCAAGCAACCAATCATCGCTTAAATGAATATGACACATTATATTTCTTCTCAGTTTTACATATAACTCGTAAGTACTTTTAATAGACAGACATGATGATGGCAAGGTAGAAAAGTGGGTCTGGTGAAGAAATGAGAAAAGGAACGGGAACAACTTTTTTTTGTGATAAGATGAATGACAATGACAATGCATGACAATTGATAAACATCGTATTTCAAAGTTATACACATAGCATATGTGAAGTACTGAAAGGAGGAAACAAAAAGACGGTATTGCAGCAACAGAACCGCATGCATTTTTAAGGAAAAAGTGTTTCACTCTTGAAAGCACGTTAGTTTACAAAAACCGTAACTAATTGTGTAGCAACACCATCATCCACCTCAAAAAGGAGCAGTAGAGTAGCATAGCATTGTGAGTTGAACACTTGAATCTCGTATTTTCTGAAGAAATGAGAGATACGCACATTTTCATGAAAAAATCATATCAAGACTAAAAGCTTTTCATAGGTACATCATCAGAAGAGTCAGTCAGTAGCACATGCATTGTTGTATTTTAAGGGGTATGTTTCTATCTAATTCTAAACCTAAACCACATGAAATTTTCAAAAAGTGTTCAGCCTCTGAAAAATGTAGGAATACAATATAATATACCTAGCTAGACGTAACAGAGTTGGGCCCTGTTTTTCATCCTATTTTTACGGAACGGTTACGCGTTACGTTAGAATGATAAAATGAAGGCATGCACATATACACGCGTAAAGTATATACAGTTTTGACTTTTATTTCAAGCCGAGAACGGGATTGATAAAAAACAGTGGACTTTTTTAGCAAAATATTTAAATAAAAGATAATTTACGATGAAGTGTTGCTTTTGCTAAAAAACAGAACACAATAAGCAATAGAGCTGTATTATGAATGGTAATACAAGTAAACTTACATGACATGACATGATGTTTCCGAGCGATGCAAAATTGAATTCAATTTATATTCAGCCTAATTGAAAACAGGATCAGAACAGCAGCAGCCGCATATAAAATACGGACTATTTATGCATAGAACACACCAAAGGAAACCACATGCTCCTCATTTGTACTCTTGTCATGTCACGTTTAAAAGAGTACTTTTTTAGGCAAAAATTATTCAATTTTTTTCACTCACAATCCACTCGAGAGGTGTTTTACAGGTGTGAACAAATTTTGATGAAGATGAGAATGCGAATATGCAACAACTGTTCCTTTTGTGATTTTGACGCCTAAAAGTTCTACTAGGATAAACCTGGGCTTGACGTTAACAAGCTTTAGTGAAGAGATACAACAGATCCACCGTCCGTCATGAACGAGAGAAACCACAAGACTGAACTCCTGAAACTGTATCAAGCTTGCATAGGAGGAACGCTGGGGATTCCTAGTAAAAATTGGTTTTGCTGCAGATGCTCGGCTTCGGGTTAAGTTAACAATACATCACATCACGCTCAGCGTCATTCAGCATGATGATCATGATGAGTTATATGTAAACAATGCGTTTTTCACTAATACTCAAAGTCATGCTCGTTTTTACTGCAACGTCAAGAAAAGTTATCCTCTAGAACAAATTACGGCTAGCTGCAAAGTTTATATCTATAAATTATATCCACTTTTTCAAAATCTGGCTTTGGCTCGACCTTCCTTTTTGTATGAATGTCAGAATGTAAAGGAAACGGCAAACGGAGACATAAAGACGGGATAAAAGTGCATAATAGCCGCTAATCTTGTCAGAAGAAGATAGAGCAGAACCAGAACCGACCAGCATGATATGAAAATGGACAAAGGAGGAATTAACATTTTACTTTATCATTCCAACTCTTCCAAGTAGCTATCATAATGACAGCTAAATAAATACAGCGCATTTACTTTTTTCCCAGCACGGCACAAGGCTATCATCATGATTGAGTTAGTTGAAAAGACGCTTTTATTCCCTAAAAGGAAAAGCAACATCCTGGACATTTATGTATGAATAAAACTCGACGATAATATGATGATGATTATGATTCGGAATGTGGGTTTATGATGACATGATGAAGATATATATATTATAGCAAAAAAAGCAATGCTGCGCATTCACAAGACAAAAAATATTTTCCGTTTTGACAAGTCATCCTTTTGTCCTTTTAGATTTAATGTGGATCTTCGCCTATTGAAATTGCATGGAACGTGATGATCGAGGCATAACGCAATATTAGCATATCATCGTCGAATGCAAATTAAGCTACAAAATTCAACTCAGCTTGGGTTCTTCGAGTGTAATAATTGGTTACTGGTATTATCCGAATCAGATATGCATTCGTTCTTTTTCCCACGGTTATATTCGATATGATATGATGATGATGATAGATTTCTACAGGAAGTGGAATCATCCCCGTGTGCCTTACTGAAATTACATCTCGTGTCTTGTCTCTCTCCGTTTTGTTTTACGCACCACATCATCATCCGTCACACTAAATGAGATTATATTAGCCATGACTTGAATAACATGAAGAGTCTTCTCTCTTCTTTTTAGATTTGAAACCAAACCAAACCACATCCTAGCCTAAAAAGATTTCTCCTCGTTTCCTTTTGTCATTCTCATTGTTTCTTACCCGTGCAGTAATGTGTCATATAACAAATTATTATGATCATGTACTTCCTCTCCCATTCACATTCCACATCGTTGCATTTATGAAAACTGAGATTCTGTCACTTTTTCCGTAAAGTTCTCATGATGAAAACTGATTCTAAATCCTGCAGTAATCCGACTTTATCTTCATCCCAAAGTTGGCCTTGCCTTCTTTTATTAATCTCATATTATTTACTGTTTTTTCCATCTTCATGCAAATTTTTCTACATTACTACGTGTTTGTATGAAGCTGTCCTGTCAAATCACTCAATTTCCACCCCTTCTAATCCTCCGGAAAACAAACAAAAACGGACACGCGAAACTTGATTAGAGAGAAGCTCACTCGCTCGGATTTGTAATTGAGAACATGAACACACGCACTCTAATTCAGATTCTCTCTTTCCCTTCAAAATTTTATCTGACAGACAGAATCGAATCAAGGTTGTTTTCATGATGTTTCATGATACTCATGCAATATTGCATAAAAAACTATGCCGAAAGTAAAGTCATGTAAGCAAACCAGATTGCATCGCATCACATCACATCATTTCATTAAGTACTCTTGACTCTTACTCTTAAATTCATTATAATTTGGTTGGCTATGCCTCTCAAAACTCGCAGTTGAATATTAAAATGTATCGCAAATCAAATCGACTTTTGTTACACGTTATAAACTTTGCTTACAACACAAAGTTACTTTCAATACGTCATCCCTCATAATGCTGATGTTGATTTGAGCTGAAGTTGTGATGCGAATAAATAATAATGTACGTAATAAAAGGTGAGAATGGATATTATATCAGCGATGGCAATCGACATAATATTGATCATAATCGCTTCATTCTGATTGTGGTTCATTTTTATTATCGCAAAAATTCCTACGGAATGTTCAATTTAAAGGAATGTTGTTGAGTTGAAAAATACGCGTGCTTTTTTGTTAGCTTTTGGATTGCGTAAGGTTTAGAAAATCATTCAGAATTGGAAGGTGTCAAAAATGTCAAAATCCCAATACCTTTTCTTTGCACTGGATATTTGAAACTGAAGGCATGTTTCTTGTGAAGTTAATTGAGTTTTTTTACAATTTATTTTATGTTATGTAAATGTAAATGAATGTGAAACCAAACCAGTTGCTGTTGACTCTTATACTTGAAACCAAAGAATTTATATACAAATAGAACGGCTGAGTATGTGTAAGAGATGGGGAGAGGACTGTGATTCTGTCCCGTCCATAAGCAAAGCACTAATAGATAACCTTGTTTCGTTAACTACTAAAATTTTACATTGGAAACCCGCCTTACGGTTCTCTATTTTATTTTGAAAAATCACAAAATTAAATTCCGATAGCCACTCTCTTTAGCTCTCTGCTTGAAACAGCAAAGATGCAAAATTATGATTGATGTAAACATGAGCATTTGGCAGACTTTAAGCATTATTATTGCCTAGCGGAACATTTTTACGTAATAATAATTTTAATGATTTTTCAAGGTCGACTGATCTAATGATGAGATGACATTTACTAGCAACTCTAATGAAATCAACCTCACCTGTACTCTAAAACCAAAAGCAAACCACACTATAACCTCCTAATTACATTTTTTCATAGACTTGTCCTGTTCATTTCATTCTCCAAATTATTATCCACGTCAAGTCAACTGCAAGGAAAAGAGAAGCTAAAGCTAAACTAGTAACCCTTTATATCAGCCTAGAGTCTTAGAGTAACGAATGGCGTGTACGATACAATTTTGCATGTATGGATTTCATCTGAACACGACAGGTGAACAGACAAAGACCTGGCGAATGGATAAACACAGCAATTTACTACTTTTTTACTCTTTTCTAGACACTAATTTCACTCCTCTAATTCTTGGTTTGTTTGTTTGTATCGTTCCCAAAGAAGGAAGGAGTGAGCCCGTAAATCAAACTTTGTCTGCAACATCAAACATGTCATGTCAAAGGAGGAGGAGGAAGAAGACAAAGGGGCTAAATTGCAGTGTAAAATCTCATATTTCATAGCGTTATTTGGCATGTTATCCTCCCTTTCCTAGCAAGTCCTCTGTGAATTCCATTAACAAAGATATTAACTTTCTACAACGAAGAAGAATCAGATCAGTTCAGATTGAGACCCACTCGTTTGTCGTCTTAGTTTTCAAATCCAACCGGTATATATAATAAGCTGCGTAACCGGGCACAACCTTAAATGATTATGATTGTCGAGTGTCGCCAATCTAGAAAGCTATGTCAACGTCAGGCCGCACACCAAACCAAACCTCAAATTAATTTTCTAGAGCTACTTTTCCCTTACAGTTACTCTAGAGGTCATTTACAAACTCATATTCATGATGATCTTGAGCCGTATAAGCTCTGGTTTTGGACCTGTACCAAAGAAGTTCTCTAGTCGTGTGACAAGGCGGATGACTACCTTGTTGTTTTTACTTGAAATTGATGATGACCTGTTAGATACCTTGTTTTTTTGTTATCAGATCACCATCAGCTTTTCATAATAATTGAGCCTATATTAAGTCTGCAGCCGGTTAGAAAGCTAATTAGTTTTTTAAAGATCCGGTTTATTAGACGAGTCCCTTGCTGTGCTAATGAGTCATGATCTGATTTTAAGATGCGGAAAATGAGGGGCTTAATGAGACACACGTAATAATAACCCATCCCGTTAGTTAAAATTGTGATTGTGAATGCTGACCTTTTTCAGTTGGTCTTCTCTCTGCGGAAAAACACAAAGAAGGTGGGTAATCTACATAATTCCTTGGCTAATGATAACAGGCGCACATAACCACAGAGCCACTCACTCTCACTTTTTATGACACACCACCGATAACACTTTTGGAACGCTGGGTTGCTATTGCGCTGCTCTACCTGTCAATTTAGTTGTTGGTGTCGTGACACCTTCCCATTTCCATTGAGAACAACGTTCCGTGTAGAAAGTTGTTCACGTGAATTATGCAGCAAAAGCTAAAAGGATCAGTCACCTTTAGTTTCTAGCTCTAGCTGCGGAACACTCGGTCGCCCTGTCTCTGAAATATCTCTTTTGGCAAGGAAAACTCTTGGAAACCGTCTGGTTCACGGAAATGCTGAGTTGACTATGAGCTGAACACGTTGTTCTCTTCTGAATAAAATATGGTTATGTAACAGAACATGCAAAATATCCATATTCACATATTATATCATCAACATCATCATATCATACAGTACTTCATCGCAATAGAATGGAAACAGGCATGCTAAAGTCAACTTGAACATGAAAAACCAAGTCAGTTAGTTTTTGGCATTGCACGTTCATTACCTACATTCAACATTTTTTTATCTGCTCGACTCTTTTTTGCCCTTTCGTTTCATTTACGAGCTCATTCACTTCGTCAAGAGATTTTTTCATAGCAAGAAATGCAGAACAGAAGCTGCTTCTCATTACAACGTACATGATATTGGGATGGTGAAGTTAAGCTGTATGGTTGGTATACCCAAAATTACAAGGCACTTCTCTTCAGCAGTCGCAGAGTTGAGTTTATTTCGGCATCTACGATCCGTACAACATGCTGTAGCTCTTAGGATATGTTCTGGCTTTAGGATATGATGATAGCGTTACTTATGCTGCGTGGTGCGAAATGAGATGATCATGCATAATATGATGCAAAGTTAAGTTGGCGTCAGCTTCAGCTAATTCTACGTAATCACAATCACTTGATGATAGTACACGATGATGACTGTGGAAATGAGCATGCAATATATAAAACGCAGCATGAAGTACGGAGCGGATGTTGGATGTTGATGCGATGATGTTGTTAGGCCTTTTAATCATCATGCTCATGAATATGACTGACTCTGAAATGAAACTGCGAAAGAGTTGGAGTTGAACCTAAGTAACAAACACGTGGAGAGAAAGAAAAGGTGTTTTCGTCATTAAAATTATGTTCAGTTATGTTCTACTCCATAAACCACTTTAAATGGAGGTGGGTTGGGCCAGATTGGGTGGTACAAGTTGTAAGTAGCTGCATTTTCTTTGATTATGGCATGTTATGTATATCCACTTCATTTCATGCTTGACTGAGTTGGCCGGTTGATTAATGCAAGCGTGGGATGTGTTGTGTTGTGAGGAATCCTCACGGATGAACGGAACGAAGAAGTGAGGAGAAATATTAATTTTATAAGAAGGAAATTGATGTTTAAAACCTTCACTGGTAATGTAATAAGTAATAGCTAGCACTATGATATGATATGATAAGTTAATTTAGGTGGTCAAGCGCATCGTTTCTGTTTGTCGCGTAAATCGTATGGATGCATGTACCCATCTCATTGACCTAATTTAGACGGGGATTAACGATAAAGCATGTCGTTCTGATTAATTACTTTGGACATTTGAAACTGAAGAATGTTTTTTTAAAATGCTAATAAGTTTATCCTTCTTTCATGTCCATCGCAAATCAAACGCCCCACAGTATCTAGCTGCATAGTAAAATCTGTGATATGAATACAGCTATGACATATCGTGGTAATTGTTGAGATACAGTGAGTTAAAACAGCTCGAAAGAGAAAGTAAGTATTTCCCACATCAACTGCGATGCTTTTACTTTTCAGTCATGTTAAACTATTAAACTATTTAAACAAATCACTGAAAAAATGCAGGGGCCCGTGCCGAGCCGGAGTAGCATTTCTATTAAGGCACTTGACTTGGAGTTTGATAGATCAGAACCGGTAACCGGAAGTCAGCAAACATTGTGATCGATAAAGGTGGGGAGTGAAAATATGGAGGACAAATTGTGATGTTAAGTAGATACACCGTTTATCCAAGACATGCTATGACTATAACATGATGATTGATGATGACGACTGTTAAGACTAGCTGGCTGACACGAAACGAAACGGTAGACTAACAAAAGATGATGATGATATGATCCTTACGCTAATTAGTAAGATAAGGTACAAATGCCATTGGCAATCGGATTTATATTATAAATAACTAATTGGATTGGCTGTTTTTAAACAGTTAGGTAGGAGCAACTTAACTTCATAAAATGTAATTACTTGTGTATGAAAAGATTCCTGGTTGGCAGGTTGGTTAGAAGACTCATTGTTAAAGTACTTATAAGACGAAAGAAAAATACGATTGTCGACCACCCATCTAGATAAGACAATACCTGATACTATACTTCATTTTTGAATAACTACGTTAATGTTATATGCTATTATTTAAGATCGGTAAAGATAATTATCATGTCATAATAATCTGTCTATTAAATTCTATGATGAACTGTTTCTACATCACCTCCTTCCTAAACTGTATACATACTATCAAGTTAACAAACACAAGCAACGGCAGATTATTTGACTGTATCAAAACGAAAAAGGATTTTTATTCAACATTATTATTCAGTGAACGGTGACAATGATGGTAGTACTGAACATAATCAATCACGAATCACCTTCAAAAGTTCCTGCAACAAACAAACGGAACAGAGAACCACTCATTAGTTTCCTCATTTCCTACTTATGATACTGAACATAATACACTGTTCGAGAAGCACATGACTTGGATTTGCCTCTAACTTACTTTGCGATGACGCTGTCCTTTTTCGCTAACCGATTTATGCAGTCATCTGACTCGCCCTAGAAGGAAAGGAACACAGATAATCAATTATTCATTCGCAGCCAGTCCTCCGATAACCATACTCAATCGGTAAAAATGAAACTTTATTATCGCATCAGATTATTACAATCATGATGATTTTCTGTTAACTCACCATTCGTCGGATGTCTCCACAAATAGCATAAGTCCTAAGCGTCTCGGTCATCCTTCCGGTGGTCTTATCAACATCCGCAAGATTGATCTGGATGGAGGCATGATCCTTAGCGTGGATGATGCGGTTGCTGGCCGTGCTGCAAATAATCAAATAAAAAATATGATTAGAAAAATTCACTAATTCCAACCTCCACCTCTTTATCAATCATCTACAAACAGTATTCACAACGAGATCGACGTCTCGACTCTCGAACACGACACCAAAAATCAAACTAATTCTCCTTCTCCTCCACTTTTGAGTTGAGCTGATTGATAACCAAAAACTAAATGTTTCCCTTTTCCACTTACCACTTCCTTGGCACGTAAAGATCGACGAATTCTCCAGCGTCGTTTTGCATGATGATAACTGTTGATTTTTAATCAGTGACGAGAATAACAATTTTTGAAAACTTTTGCACCGGCTTGACACAAAATCTGAGAGCAGAAATGCACGAGAACGAAGAGGATTGAGCTTGCCCGACTTGAACTGAATGAGTCTCGTCAATGCTGCTGCTTTCTCAAGCCCACCCGGTCCCACTGCACTCTATGGCTTGAGAAAACCCATGTTGAGCTTGTATATACAAGAAATGCATTGAAAACGCATAAGGTATGTCCAACAAATGCAAATCTTTGTTCATCCATGAAAAGTAGGAAGTTGATGATGATGTTTCTGTTTTAGCTTGCATAATGCACATGAATATTGTGTATAAGGAAGGTGCGTAGAAAAAATTAAAATTCCGAAACCGAAAAATTAGAAACTTTCATCAAAAGACTACCACTACCTCTTTAATTCAGGAATTTGTTACGTAAGTTGTTAAATTCAGCTAAACGAACAGTAAGGATGACGACAGACGAGGATGACCTTTGAAGGTTGGAATGATGTGTCAAAAAAGGCGAATGATGCATTAATGGCGTAGTTTTAATTTTCGAAGGTTAAGTTAGCGTTACGTTTTGTTTATAACCAGTTTTTAAAGAAGCATATTAAGCTAAATTGAAACTAAATATTTCAAATATTATTATCCGCAATAAAATGTCATGACATGACATATATACAGTTTAAAAATCCAACGCGACCGTTTAGGTTTCTTTTTTAAAAACCCTGCGGAGTAGATATTTGATTTCATGGTATGTAAATAATGTTATTTTAAAACACGAACACGAACTCTCTCTCTCACTCGCTCTATCCCCTGAAAACTCCAAAAGACCAACTTAAACCAGTAAGTTCTTCTTCAACTTCACAAAAATACACTACTACTACTATACTTAAATGCACATATAAGCAAGCATGTATCCATAGCAGCCTTGTATTACTACTGCCCGTAGTTGATATTTGTTTTTAAGAACCATCACAACAAAAAATAGCACGTACACAATACACGCCATGCAGCCACCCGTTATACCCATCGTCCTCTACAGTACATCTACATGCAAAAAGTTTTTATTTACGTCATCCCCATACTCATCAGCATGGACCTGCCATAGCAATGCTGCAGCAGGGATTACTCCACCAATATAAACGTTTCAAAAATTAAAAACTCAAGTTCGAACCTTTTTTTCGAAATTCGCACCCTCCACGATTTTTTTGAAATAGAAAAACCGTTGCCATAACAAAGTTGCCTTATTTATTGAACAGACCCCTCACCATCCAATTTGTGAGAGGAAAGAACATAACAGCTTTCCAAATTCCAAAAGTCTGCAACGCACCACCATCTAAATTAGCATGGGTAGGAAGTCCATATAAGAAGGATACGGACCTTATATTTTTAGACTCTCGTTATGTATAAGACTTCAGGGGCTTTGGGTGGTCTCTATGCATAAGAGTATCTGTGAGAAATACTATGGACAAGAATATGATAGAATCGTTAAAGCAAGGTTGGGTTAGCTAGCATATTGTTTGTTTGTCCCTTCCCTTCTATAAGGTTAATGTATGTACATAAAGATACAATGCTTTTAAAGCAACGGAAGCACAAGTGAAGACGAACCATCAGTTTTTTTGTTGGATGTTAAATATTGTGATTGTGATGTTGTGAAATATTGAAAAACGGGTTAATTAAACATTAATTATCCAGAGGACGCACAAGTTTCAGTGGAGGGATTAACCGTGACAATTATTGTGATTTGAAACCCTTTGGTTTGAGGAAGGCGTCATTAATTAAGCAGGTCAGTTTTCAGTTTATCGATGGTTGATAATAAGATGTGAGGACGATGTGTGACGTGGTGGTGGCGTGGAGGATAATGATAATTGCGGAGTTGCGTAAATATTGATTTATAGATTGTCAATTGGAAGGTGGTTCGATGACAAAGATAAGAAAGTCAGGGGGAGGTGAAAGGGACTTTTAATTATGGAGGATTAGGATCATTACCTTTTAATTAAGATGGTGTTGCGTTAGTTAGTTAGTTAGTTGGTTGGTGGTGGCTAGAGGCTAGTGTTGCCACGTAACGGGGGATGACGTAGTTTAGTTTAGTACGCGCATTGCAGTTTGTGGTGGAGGAGTATTTGGAAACAAAATGTGCAAAAAAAAACCTCTTGGATTATTCAATATTATTGTCCTGCTTCCTTTTATTGGTTAAAGATAATTTATTGGGTTAGTCGGCAATGCGTTGGTTGCTGATGTCATGTCAGAGCCAATAGTAACTAAACGTGGTTAGGAAAAATAAATGAGTCAATCTGATTGACTCAATCACCACATCACCATGAATTCTTGGAGAAATAGTAATTGGCAACTTTTGCAGTCAAAATAATTAGTGTTTTATTCCCCTTTGTTTTCAGAACGCTTCTGGCTCTCAAAATTGAATCGATTGAGTTTTACTTCTGAACAATTGATTGAGAATTGTTTTTTCGGGTGGAAAGGAACCAGATAAGGTAATTTTAGGACTAAACATTCATTCTGAGCTGGTGATTGATTGAGGTTGACAACTGATGAGTTAATAATTTTGTTTTGATTACCACCACCATCAGGTATTATTGATGAGGACACCACGGGCAGATCCGTTATCTTCCACGTCGTCCCCTTCATCCTCATCTCAAACTCAGCAGCATCAGACAACAACCACCACCACAAGGGCCCACCAGTCCCCGAGAGCTCCACCTCCTACCAGATATCACATTAATCATTTTGACACAGGAGGGATGCCCGTCAGTCTCTGGGGGATGGATCGGAGGGATGTTTGGCGAACATGCTTCTGCTTCCATGTTCGCACTGTAACGATATTTATTGGAGTATGGTATTTGGTAAGTACTACAAATGATAAGCTTGACTTACATGTCTGAAAACTGTCGTTTGTCTTGGATCTTGGATTGATTCAATAATTTTTCATTTTTGCCTTTCCATAGATGATGTATATTCTCGCCCTGTCTTTCCACGCGGCGCTCCTCATGTATGAACCAGGTCAGGATGGGTTCACGGGGGGAATGACAGTAAGGCCGGAGCCGATGCTACCCACTCCAGTGAGTAATATTGGACAGTTGCCCAAGCAAGAGGTGAGCCTTATACTTAATCAATGGATTTTAGTTGCATTGGCTTGGCCCTCCTTGTAAAACTGATTGGTGGGGGTTTCTCTAGATTCCTAAGGCCGAGTCGTTGACTATTGACAACTTGGAGCATCACAGGGACAGAGCCCGTCAAGACAATATGCGGAGTGGCCCGTTGACGCTGGTGCTAGACACTTCAAGAAAGGCCACCTCTCGTATGTTAAATTAAATGTATTTTATAAAGTTGCACATTTACTTCTAATAACGATAATGATTGTTCCTTTACAGAGGTGATTCTTTTAACGGTGTGCAACATGTTGATTACGCTACTCATGGTTTATGGTGCTGTGAGGGGGAAACCGTCATATCTGATGCCGTTTTTTGTTCTTCGAGTATTTGATTTCTGCATATTTTGGTGAGTGGAAAACGAATTATTATTGAAAAGTTAATCCTATTTCTGGCTGAATGTGCTAGTTCTGGTATTAATTGTGTTTGGTTGTTTTTATGCAGTTTAACAATGGTAGGCTACTTTTCGTACCTACCTAATGTCACCGAGGGTATCATGAATACTCAAGGGATGCCCTTCCGTGACGAGTTTCTCAGGATGGATCCCCAGCTCTTATCTTTCATCACATTGATCTTTATCGTGGCTTTCATTGCTGTGAAAGCGTATATTATCGGGGTCATATGGAATTGTTATAAGTACTTGATGCTTCGTAATACAGTAATTCGTGGTGTCATCGCATACAGGTACGCTTATCTAACCGTTCCAGCTTATCTTAACTTACATTTTATTCAAATAACTTAATTTTTATTTGTATCATTCAGACACGACGATCCCACAAGCATCATGGGACTCCAGCAAAATCTGCTTCCCGATCTACCCGATTATGAGACAGCCGTGAACGACCCTCGCTATGCGAAGAAGCCACCGCCAGAAAATGGACAGAGCCATCCTCCCCACACGATGCTTGTTACTGGTGGCCCCACTGCCCAGGTTGGACTCGGAGTTGGAATGAACAACTCCCCCAACCTCTCCAGCAGCATCGCCATGCCGCCACCTCCACCCTACAGCGTTGCAGTGGCTTCCGAACCTTTACACCTGGTCATCCCAATCTCTGGGCAGAATCTTAATAACAACATGAATGATGCGAATGCTAATAACGCTACTGTCACAGTACCTCAGCAACAACCTGCTGTCATCTCCACCACCGTAACCGAGCAGATTCAGACAAGTGCTGTCGCCGCACCCACGGAGACTGAGGAGATCCATACAAGTCCGATTTTTGTCCCTGTCCTCCCTCAACATGTGGCAGCGGAAGTGCAGCAGCAGCAACAACAAGAATCCTCTGCACCCATCATTATTGCCGCAGACTCTACCCCATCTCATCATCATCAGTAAAAGACATACATTCTGGTCCTGGTCTGCTTCTGTTTGTTGTTGAAGAAGAGAAAGATTATATGAATTTCAAAATAACCTACTAAAATAATAACTAATTCAAATGGAAAAAGTAGTAATTAAGCTGCTAGTCAGCTTTTACTTGTTGGAAAATAGTCTATGTCATGAGAAATCAATTAACTCCTCCTAAAATCCCAGTCTTATTCTCATTATTTGTGTTCTTTGCTTTTCCACCTTATCAAATTCAAGGAATATACTCTATTAATTGTATTATCTTTATCTTATATTAATCAAAAATCCAATCACTTGCTCCACTCCACTCACCTCTGTACTTTCTCTAGCAATACGAAAGAAACTAAGATGATCAAGAAAAATGGTTCAGAATCTGAAGTAATAGTGGCATGATGAGCAGCACAAAACGTGTTTTTGTTCTTTATTAACAGAATATAATTGTTATTATATTACTTGTAATTATATATTAACTGAGCTACATAGCTAATTACTTATTTAAATGTAATTCAATCAAACATGATGAGTTGAAATGAATGTTGGTTCTAGCTAAATTCCTTAGTTAGTTAGTGTAACAGAAGGACTGATGCTACATAAAAATTACTATGTAGTTAATTAATCAATAATTAATTGTTATTAATTATTATTCTTTCCCTCCTCGAGATGAAAATTATTTTTAGCTCCTTTCGTAATGATTAATAGCGATTAATTAATTAATTAAGTTTTGACATTTACCTTCCATCTCCTTCACCTTACGTAGGTATAAAGTTGATGTCAGTGTCGCCGTTGAAAAGGCTTGTGTAGAATTCAAAAGATACGCAATACTTTAATGTGCAACCTCTTTAAAATCCCTTATATTTATGTAGGTAGGGTAATAATTATATATCTACATAAAAATCAAGAATCGCCTCTGCATCCGCTTACTAATGAGGATGAATTAGCCATCGCCAAAGATGTTGATTGCCTAAGCTAGCTCTGTAGAATATGCCTTTTGATGGCATTGAGTTATAAAGTTAGTTAATTATGTTAGCAGGTTGAATGTGATGTGATGACTGATGATCAAGTTTTTTTTAGATGAGCCTTCCTACTTCCTTCCCCACGCGCACGTTTTCACAATTATATCAGTTTGATGGAGTTTAATCGTAGGTCGGTTTGGTCGCTAGCGCTCTATTATATTTCTGCTAATATAAGTATTATGATAATGATGATGAATGCGAGCATGCTATGTCGTGGTGATACTATTTAAATTATAGCTAAACTTAACCTCGATAGTTATAAGACAGAATAAAATACTGGAAATGATGTGAAGTTGTTCCTGTAACGGAAAAAGTCTTGTTGATTTCGATTTGTTTTATTACATCAAATGACAAACACGATGATGATAAGCATCATGCATACTTAAATGAGACATAAAAGAGTTTATTATAAGTAATAAGAAACGACATAAAATGAGAAGATTTCTATTCCATTGCGACATCTTCGCCCCCACCTCCACTTGCACCACCGCCACCTCCATCCCCATTATTAGCATTGGCATTGGGGTCAGCAATAGTTGCTGGCTCGAGTTGACAAGAGACCTGGTTGAAGAGCCGATTTTTAATGATTTGGGTCATCAGTCCATGAATAACCTCGATAGTAGTTTTGCACGAGTCCTTGGTCGCTTTTGAGAGTTTGTCCTCCCCCTTCTTCTCAAGTGGATCGGAGCCGCCCAGCATGAGCCCACCACTTCGGCCAAGGGAGTTTTCACTCTGCTCCAACTTCTCTGAAAGGTCAAAGATCTGCCCGGTTGTGTACTCTGCATTTGTTAGCAAGCTCGTGGAACTCAGGGTGTTGACCCAATACTTGTTCCAGAGGGAGTCGAGGAGACGACGATCCAACGAGGACTTGAAGTAGGTGACGTCTAGCGAGTAGTAGCTTTTGCAGTGGACACCAAAGTCTTCAATCTTGTTGAGAGGGATGGTTTGGTACTCGGAAGGCTCGTCGTTGGGTGGTTTGTAACCTTTGGGATAAGTTCGGAAAGCGCCCAAACATACTTTTCCTGCTGAGATGGTTCGGACGGGGTCAATGACAATGGCGACAAATGGCTCCTGATAGTTTTGATTCAGCATTTGGGTCGACACGTCAATTCCTGAGAGCCAGCAGCCGTAGCCAGGGTGGGAATGGTACCAGCCAATCGCATTTTCCAGGCGACCCACCTTAAAACAATCAAAACCAAATCCAACTTTAAAAACATACCAAAAAAGGCACTTGTTGGCAAAGGGTTATCATTATCAATTAAAGTACCAATTTCGCTGCTTCAATGTACGCCGTCATATACTCATAAGCTTGGGCTTGGGCATTCACCCTCGTTTCAGTTCCTTCCACTGGAAGAGCAAATGAATCCATCACAATCATCGTGTTCCCATCCACTTTCCCAAGAAGGAGACCCATCACCTCCAAAGTTCCTCCAGACCGGGCGTGCATCACCATCTTCAACAGGGCCAACGCAGAGATCTTGATGTCCTTGAAAAAGTGGGGGCTGCAAAGACCAAATGACATAAACCTCGACATTAGACAAGCACGTACTACTTAATGTCTTATCTTCAAATTACAATCTTATCATCATCAGCTAACTTACTCTCTGTCCCAAGGTTTCGTTGTCAGAATATCTTGCTGCTGTTTCCGATCATATTTGTAGATCTCATCAATGCTCGAAATGGTGTCCATATTATTAGACAGCTCCCAAGTCTTCTGTGCAATGGTTGACTGAGAATCTCCTCCCCCGACGGGGGGAGCTGAGCCGTTGCCACTTGAACTTGCCATTTCACAAGCCACTTCTCCAATCAATCACAATTGACAATCACTAAATCAAATTAACTGACAATTTAAAAGCGTTCACACAATTATCACGAAACAACTGACCATAAGGTTAGTTAATGTCAGTTCCACTCAAAAACGGTGGAGGTGATAACCTATTTAAAAGCTAACTTGCGACAGAAATTCAATTTCTGTTGTTTTCTGTCAACACAAAACAGAGCATCTCGTATACTAGCATTAGAGCTGAATGAGAAGTTTTATTATTCAGCATGTTTAGACCTCGCGCATTGTGCCAAGTAACCCCAAATTTCAATGCTTGACGGAAATTACGTTTATTGGATGAGGATCGTCTTTGTCTACCTCAGCTTCTAATGCATTATAATGACAGGCTATTAAAATCTTGAAGAGAAGCTCCGGGAGCTTTATGCAGACCGCATATTGAAATTTCGCGGGTTGCTTTTCGAATTTTCAAATACCTTTCAAAAGTCCCCTGTAGAATCTTAAGGGCAACACGTGTGAGAAGATTTCAGGTCAATCGGTCAATTAGGGGCCGAGAAAATGCCGTCCCAAGTTCAAATCTTACAATGCCCCTAGTAGCTATGTGTCAGCTTACCCCAACTTTTTAGTCAACTTTTTGCGAGTAACTCAGTGTGGCCTACAAACACAGGATATTGAAAGTTGGGGATTCGAAACTTGGGTGGGACGTCTGCATAAAGCTCCCGGAGCTTCTCTGAAATGAGAAGCAATTCCTATAATATTGGATTGAACATCTTTATGTGATGACATGTGATGTGGTGTTTGTCCTTAGACTTTCGAAATGCACTATATTGTTTTGTTCTTGTTCTTACTGACAGAGTAATACAAGGTTGTGTTGTAGAAAGAGAAGCCAGTTTGACTGACCCTTTTCAAACTAAATGATTCCGGTTCCAGAACGATGGGAGAAATGTCAAACGGTTTTGTTGGTAATTTTGAAAGAAAACAATGTATTATCATACAATTATCATATATATAGTATGGCGTGTTGTGAATAATGCAATATGATAGCCCTTTTCAAAATCAATGCAAATCCGATAAAACTGCAGGAAAACTGAATATTTAAGCATTTAATTTAGTTGGAAGAACGACATACTTTCAACGTGACGTAAAACATTAAACATACATTGTATTACCCAAACTGACTGATACTGATAAGATTTTTCAATAAACTGGTTGACCTTTGCCAAATCTCAGCTTTCCATTGCGTTAGCTAACCTAACTTAGCTTGGATTCTAGAACATTTGAATTGGAAACATGACCAGACAATTTGGTAACTCCGCCAAATTTCAAAAGGTAAAACGGTTATTATTCTATATTATATATTATATTAGAAACGTTACTTCCTACCAAAATTTTATTATTCGAATTACTCTAGAAATGTTAACGCATTAGTGCACGAAAGCTTAAGTTTAATTTTTGATACGAATAGAATTATTGTAAAATCTATATATTAATTTATCGTAGCCCAAACATATATTAATTGCATGCAATGATATATTTGACATTTATATCTAAATTGAATCAAGTTTTTACGGAATGAATGTGATTATAATTAGAACTAGTACGAGAAACTCTGAAGCTTTTTTGTAGTATTCGGGAACAATTCATACTATCCATGTGACGTGATGTCAAAACAAGTAGGTTACATACAATATATGAACATGTTGTAGGCATACGTTGTATTAAACAGAGTAATTAGCTAACTTGTGGATTATGGATAATGATTTAGAATTTTCTCAAAATGAAGGGACCATAGATATGGTGCAGTTCTCGATAGCACAAGGCATTGTGATTTTGAAGCCATCCTGAATGCATATTATAAAGTAGCTCACCACGATAGCAGCATACTGTAAAAAGTAGAGGAAACAAACAGTTTTTTGTAAAATTCACAGAGACATATATTATCACTGCTTGATGTGCATTATTTTTAATATGTTTAACCTACTGCAGCGACAAAAGAGTAGGATATGGTGCAAATCCCATCTATCTCAATTCAAATTTTGTCCTGTGTGCATTTGAGAACGTTGTAGGTGCTGGAATCATAGTATCGTCTGTTGTTTTTTTGGTTCAACCATACATCCACGACCACAAGCTAAAAGTTTGATCATTTAAGTAAAATAAATTTTACGACTCATTTTCATAAGAGAACTGATAAATATTACTTGTTTTCTAATGTCCGACGAAATCAGAAGGTTTGCCAGAAAGATGATATAAAAGATGAGTGCATCTAGTCGCACTATTGGATGAGGGTTGGTTGCTACTTCTGTCAGATTTATACCATAATAGACGACTGATTCTGCCAGCTGCCAAAACACATGGCTCCCTAGTGCAGCATTGATTGCAGAAGAAAGTTCGGCTAGTTCATCCAGACGATTAAGAACCTGCTCGTAAGTTAATGTAATTCCGGTGCCTGTGTTCATATCAGTGGCAAAGGTCCGGACTGCTATCCATAGGGTCAAAGAGAACGAAGTAGTAAGTATCTCGTAGAACGTGCCTACAGCTTGCCTGAAACAAATGAAACAGACAAGGTCTCGTTACATACAAATGTAATTTAGTTCATCTTTATATGAGGTACAGTTCGATCGTCGAATGAAAAACAAATACCGTTGAAATGATCCGATGCATATCAGAAAACTCGTGGGAATATCATATATCGTCCAGTTCACGCTCGTATTTGAATCAAAGAAATCCTGCCCTGAATCACCCACGAAGAATGAATACCGTCCGTACTTCAGCAGCTGGTTACTCCAAATGGTGGTTGACCACGGTTCAGAAAGCTAGACAAACCCTTTGCCACTGATTGTGCTTGCCATTACTTGTGACAGCGGAACCAGAAAGAGTACACCAACACACGGCCTCCACAGTATCTACATTGAAATTGCCAATGTACATGAATATTAATTGCATTCCATGCAGCATGCATACTGCAACATATAACAGTTAATTAGTTTAGTTTTACATTGCTGAAACGTATGATTATTTGCATGCATTTTATACAAATTAGTAGTTTGTTTCAGGTTAGGCACCTTAAAATTGATGGATGAAAAACTTGGGGTGTCCTTAATGCGCTGAAAGATTTCCAAGTAATTTTTCCGATTGAACCAGACTCTCCAAAAGGCAAGCAACTTGTAGATGAAGGTAGTTAGCACATTAACCACCTTGAAAGCTTTGATGGATGGAGGCAGCTTTCCAATTCCAAACTTTATAGTGTATCTGATTTCTGTGATGAGTCTCACAATGCACATCAGGTGCATGATTACGCAACCAGCCTATCAGCATGACATAAAACAGTACTTTAATCAAATAGGCAGTGGAATTATCAGAACACTCTTGAGGACATTTTTGATAGGAAATAAATTGCATTGTTTCGGAATATATGATAATTAAAATGATTTTAGCAATACATAAATACATCTTGTCGGCGGTAACAATAAAATTATGCGCTTGTTTGTATCATTAGTTTTAGTTGAATCATATTATAAGTTTACTACATCTTATATATCTACACCTAAACAATTAGCTTAAAATAAATGCTACCTGATGAAGAAAGTATTTTTTAAGTATGTATGGTCCATCATTGTTTTCCATTCCTATCCGAAACGGAGTAATAAACAGAACAGCAGCAAAATCAAAAAAGGTTTTGATGATGTTTGAAAGTTGGTAAACTCGAGTCGTGGTAGGTGGCTCCAAATTTCCATCCCTCGGTGTATCCGCTTCGTTTCTTTCAACGTTTTCAGCCAAATCCACATTCACCGCGACTGCAGGCGAAACTCTTCGCCGTTGGTAAAATCGGAGCAAGCTTCGCATTTTGATACCCCTGTTTTGAAAATCGACAGGTACTGATTGCAGAATTCGTAAAAATGTGCAGCTTTTTAAAACAGCAGAATCTTAAGTGATCACGGCTTAGTAAGGAAAACGAGTGTATGCATATAAAGTAATGTCCTACGTAACCTTTGTAACTTTTTAAGTAAAAAGAGAAAACTAGGGAACATTCACACCGAAAGAAGGGTGAAGTCTAACTAGACATTGCGAATAATTTTTTCTACCAGTTAATGATGTACTTTCTCTGTAGTTTGTAGCTTTTATAGATATAATGTGATAATTTCATATTCGGGGTGAACACTGGAGCTGCAGTTGCCGATATAATTTACCTGCACTCATTTTCATAACGTAGTGTGACTTTATTATCTTGGTAAACACTTGGTATTTTTAATTAGTAATTAATTGGAAGCAGTAGATGGCAGCCATAAAATTGTCATTAAAACATGCATGGTCGTATTACAGGAAACCAAAACTTCGAATTCATATTATATAAATGCTTAGCGATAGAAGAATGTGTGCATTATTTGAAAGCTATCACAAACAAAGTAAAGTCATGCAGTAAAACACAATCTACAAAAACTCATACTAAAGCTTTTATGCTGCATGATTGATCATCTACAATACATATAGGAAAACAAGCTGCTGCAAGTTTGAATAGGAAAAAGAAGCTTGCCACTGTTTTTGTTTGCCATTTGACCGCAATTCTACAACATTAAACAACGGAAGTTTTGGAACTACAACTTACTCAAACCCATTGAAACTATCAAGTCAATCACAATAAACCATCCCAAAGCAATATCAAAAAATTCGGTTACAAAGAATATGTATATCAATTACAATATTTTTAGTAGCAGAATTTTTAATTAAAACCAAACAAAAATAAACATTTCTGTGTCATGTGTAGCTTCTCGGTTTTATTTTATTACCGGTAGGTTGCAAAAAAATAGTGTAGACATCATTCCAGCTTTCGTTTATCATAAAGCCAAGAAATATTATTGCTTTAACGGTTCGTAAGTAGGTCGCGATATTTAATACCGTTATACACTCAGCGATGTTTGCATTATTGACACTAGTAGTTTTCATTTCCCGTATAACAAATTGTGACAGCACAAATGAAAAAATGAGAACATTGAAGATGTCTAGGATGCAGGTTTCTGTGAAATACTCCGAATGTATAATTGAACCAAACAGTGTCGTTGATTGTGATGAAGTAGAGACAAAAAATCCGTATAATTTTAGTTCAAACGGATGAACATTTCAAATTAGAGTTACTAAAATGATAATAATGGTAAACGAATGTTTTATCGGATGTTGATGTATGTTGACGATGACTCCTGGTCTGGAGGTGAAAACAGCATTGTCAATGCTATTACGAAAAACGGACAGTGACTAATTCGCAACAAATGATGAGGTAACAGCTTCGCTTTGAAGCTGCGTCTGTGACCTTGACAAGGAATAGTTTATTTATAATCATTTTATAATCAACATTTCAACAGTTTCCGAAACTTTTTCCATAATTTGCTGTTTGATTTGTACTGGTATATTCAAAATAACTGACGACGTGCAAGAGAGTTTGTTGTGTACTAGGTTTCAATTTATTAATTCGTACTCCATATTCTCAACAGTGTATTATAAGATGGTAAAACAATGTATTATTAATATGTATGACAGTTCAAATAAATTTCTTTTTATGTTGTTCCACTCCACCTATCAGGGCAGCGAATTATACCCAATCACCACCACCATGACTGGCAGGTGCAGCATCTTTCTTAGTATCCGCCTGTAAATTATGATATGTAGAGTTAAATCCAATCAACACTTCATCCTAGAATTACATAAATAAGTCGGAACGAATGTATTACCGCATTAGCAGATACAACGCAGGCAAAAGCCACCACGGTAGCGATCATTGCGAAGATCTTCATGATGATTTGGTTGGCGTTCGAGTACGGACGTTCCGACGATTGTGGTTCTGGAAGGATTGGCTGGTGAGATGATGTGTTGAGGATGGTGTCGCAGCAAACTTTGATGCTCATCTCAATTTTTCACCAGCTTTTTATTCACAGGTTGACGTCGTAAATATCTCATTAACTGCTAAATTAATGACGCGGTGTAATTATGTGGTCACAGGCGGCGATTAATAGGATTAATCACCATCATTAATGCTGAAGTCGATGATAATTAAAAGAGTTTATCGGAAGCTGAGTTAAAAATTTTTTACAACTAGCATACGGATTAGCAATTCGGCAAAATAATGTTTGATGTAACAAGACATTCATCATATCACACGATTTCTTCATCACGAGTAATTAGAATACAAGGCTACTAATAAATGAAGCAATTAAAATCTTGAGGTGGGAAGCCACTGTGAAATGAAATTATTCATGACGTGATTACGTCTTTATACCCACCCGTCGACTTGATCAACCATGTAACGTAATGTTGGATAGTATATTTCTCAAAATAAAATATGCTTGATGCGATGATGATATGATGTTCTAAACTCAACTTTCCTTAAATCATATCCTGAAACAGATTGACCGTATGATATACTTTTTAAATATTTAAATCAATTTATTGATTGATCGTAAAGCAATCGGCATTTTGAATCATGCCCAGGAAGGTGGACATGGAAGTTATCGTTGAGAGTGAATACCTATTTGTAGGAAATGATGAAAATGTTGCATTAATATGTATGTTTAACTACAGAGGCAGTTCCATTTCAAATTATAAGAATAGTTGGGAATTGATTCAGAAATAGGAAAGTTCAGACTTGAGATAGAAAAATGGAAATAAATGTGATTCCCTCCACTCCTGAGTTGGATAGAAACAATGAGGTGGAAATAGAAATGGGTCGAAACTTACATTTTGGTGTCGACGGCCAAGTTCAAGGAAATTATTATGCATTCAATTTGACCAAAATTCTTTTGTTTGTGAGGAGCATTAATTAAATTAAAGGAAATAACCTACTAAAAATACATATACATATATATTCGTGATATTATGGTATGATTGTTTGGCTACAACAATATTGCGACCATGTGGAGCTACTATATAATATTTAATTAATAAGTTTGTTGAATCATAAATACATCTATTTTATAGAGAACATGCTTTTTATTTGACATTATACCAAAAAATCTTATTACATTAAAGTAAGAATTTTCATCAATCAACAACTAGTATAATTATACACGATTTCTATCATAAAATTTATGGATCATTTTAATAATCAGTATAATCATTATATTTAGCATTAAGACCGAGGAATCATAAGATATCCTTTTCTTCATCCACCTCAACAGCATCATATTTTGTATATTGTGGCAAGGTACTGCGTACACCTTCATCCGGATCCCGGAGGCGACTTGGCAGGCAATAATACTTGTACTCATCATAGTCAGCAAACTTTCTTGAATGGGGTTTGGAGCAGAGCAGCACTTCATCGTGTCTGTCCTTATCAAACGTTTCCAGAAACTCTTTCTCCGTGCAATGACTTCGCATGTCACGCGATGTTGAGGCTGTAAAACAAAAATAAAAATGAAGAAAAAGTAAATAATAAATAGCACAGTAAAATATTTATAATCTTACTTATGTTCGTTTTATCACACTGGAAATGTCCTCGGCATATATCCACACCTCATAAATAGCCCTGTGGTTAGGTTCCACATCCCAGTTGAAATGCGGTGGTTACAAACTCCACCAAGAGGAATCAAGCAGACAGTCCGATTCTTATTCCCGTTGCGGGTGTCGATGATCTCAAACGTCCTTAGTAACTTAGGCTAAGTTGTTTCCACTTTGGTGTTTTTGGGTGGAGGAGGTATAGTATTTGCAAAAGCACGTGTTGGGAACCAGCCCTTCGCTTCATCCGCGATGAAAAGGACATGTGTGCAAGTAATGACTTGTTTTTTGGATTTATTGAAGTCGGTGTTATCTCAAGAGTACAAATAGGTATCTACTATCAAAATGCACATGGATCAGAATGATGATGAAATGAATTAATTTAACTTTGATATACTCAAATAACTGACTTTTGTAGGACTTTATTTCGCGTAATATCCAGTTATATAGATGAAAACACAAATAATTGTAATGTTATTTATGGAGAGAATTTGCTAAAACTCACTATACTAATAATAAAAAAGAAGATAATTCTGGAATAAAAATGATTTTAAATATACTTAGGAGCATCTCATTTGCATCTCTTCACGTTTACAATTTAAACAACAAATGTACAATTACGTCACGTCTATAATATTTTAATCTTTAGGATTCTTCAGCTGCACAGCTCCAAGTCTAGTGGGATCCTGCGAGGGGTAGTAGATGGGAAGAGGTCTTTCAGTTCCAGGAACAGGGGGCTCTACAGCTGGGGCTGATGATGAGGTGACGGTTGAAGACGCTGCAGCAGCAGCAGCAGCAGCAGGGGCAGCTCTCGGAGGTGCAGGTCCAGATGGGAGTGGAGGAGGAGGAAGGAAGTATGGAAGACCTCCACCTCCACCATGTGCATGTCCAGAGCTCATTGGCAGATTGAAAAAGTTTGAGCCGCTTGGACCCCCGACGCCTCCACCCATAGACATCGGAGGAGGTGGAGGTAAAGCACCTGGAAGACCAGGAACTGGTGGCAGATGCGAGTCACCATCTGCCAGTGATGTTTGCTTAGCTTGAGATTTGCCCCAACGGACTGTCAACCGTCTGCCCATTATGATGAGTTTGTTGAAACTCTTCTCCGCAGCTATTTCCGCTGCAGCCCTGGAAGTAAACTGGACGAAGCCACACTGCTGTTTCTGGACTATGGTTATACTCCGTATTTCTCCAAACTGGTAGAAATGATCACGTAAATCTTGCTCTGACATGAATTCCCCGAGATTGCCAACGTAGAGGGTAGTTATGCTTTTGTCTTCTGGGGGTGTGAGCACTGGCATGGCGGAGGCACGACGAAGGAGTTTGTCAGCTACCGGATCATTTGTGCCGTAGTAACGATCCCTAATGTTCTGGTCAGAGAGAGGATCATCCGGATCTGTGGGCTTTTCGTGACGATAAGGACACTCTTCTCCACGCTTACATTCTCCCTTTACCCAGAAGGAGCAGACGTGAGGTCGATTCCGCTTGTAGTAAGGTGTAGTACGAGCCAGTTTCATGAGGAGATCCGAGGAGGATTGGGCTTTGCCTACTTCTCCTAAGGGGTTAGTATTGTCTTGTCCTGCGACTTGGGATTCCAAGTTCTGGATGTAGTACTCCTTGTTCACCTCGTTCCGAGGAAGATTATCCTTGACTTTCAAGGCCGAGTCCCGAACCTGGATTGGGAGTCCAAACTCCAGATCCAACAGGCATGTCTGACAAACATTCTTCAGTTTGGCGCAGGTTTGACAGATTTCAGTCTTTTTGAAACGCATCTTTGCTCCAGGGCACCAGCGGAATACGGTGAAGGGACGCATGCAGATTTTGCATTCCGAACCAAACTTGTCTTTTGTCTGGAATACGAATTAATGCCTAAATTAGCTTCCAAACTTGGCAGGAATCTAGTGTCTCATAGCATGTTGAAATATAAACTTACCATTCGCACATACGGATTGTCTCCCAAACACGTCTCGCAAAGAATCGGGAAATCCTTTAAATAAAACATATTTCATTGTTAGCACCCGCTTATTACACTTATTTTAACCCTTCACATTACTGATAAACCCAAACGAATAGGTATAGCTGCCAGACGTACTACTTTCAGTAGTACGGTACTACTTTTCAGCATTGAAATTTGAAAAAAATCGTGTTTTTACCCTGCTTTTTCGTAAAATTGATGATATTTAGCTAAATGGTACTACTTTCACTACTTTCAGAGTTCAGAAATCTGGCAAGCCTACGAATAGGAGGGGACAAACATACCGAGTCTTCCCAATTCTGCCGGTTGTACGTGTTGGTCGTCTTTGACATCGCCATCCTGACCAGCTAATTAGTTCACGAGCCGTTATCTTGAATTACAAAAAGTAAATAATGAAATCCAATCAGTTTTGAACCATGGAAACCTCCAACAATAACGAATGACAGAATAAACTAAACAAGCCTCATACCAAACAAAATCCCCACATAAATACAAAATACATGCAATTTTATTTTGTTTTACTCACCCTCTTATAATTTCACGTCTTCAGTATACACTCATAAGTAGGATAAGCACGAAAAATGTAAGGATAACACTCCTAACAATGAATTAAAATTAGTTTCGTGCAACACCAACAATTGCTAAACAATCTCGACTGGAGTTGATGTTGTTGCAGATGCCAATGCAGATACATTAAAATAGCAAAATAGGAGACTTTTAAACCTTCGCGGGCCCAGTTTTTCTCAATGCTGGTCCATTTATCATAGATTCTTAGAAAATGATGTATACTGGATGTGGGTCATCTGTGTCGTCAGACGAATGACAGTTGGTCAAACAAAATGCACATGGCACAACATAACAGAAACAGCAATTGATATCCACTGAACTGAGTTATTTGTCAAGTAATTACCTATTAATGACACCTGACACATTATATAGTGTGAATTGTGAATTGGCTTTCAGAATTAATTAATTGTATTGGTTTTGACTTGTTGTAGGATGGATCAGGATCAAAATCAAAAGAGCCCTAACCCTTCTGGGTTATTTGTGGTTCCATCAACTCTACCTCCGTTCGGAGGGAGGAATCAGGGCTCTCGACAATGGCAAGGGCATCGAGGTTGGAGTTATCAGCATCGCGGGTCAAATGCTTATCAACGTGTTCCTTTTCAAAATGAGCAGCAATTTCAATTGAGCCGAAGTCAAGATCAGAATCATCAGCATGGACAGTCAAAGTGTAGTAGGGGGCAGTCCGTAAACAAGCGTAGTCGTGGTCAGCATAGCAGAGTTGGGCGAGGTGGACACTCAAAGAATTGGAGGGGTAGTCATCAACCACCCAAACTAATTAGCAGAATTGATGTTAACTGTAAAACTAACTTTTATTGCTGTGCTTGTGACCGAGGATTCACGTATGGAGAAGAGCTGCAATCGCACAAGTTGGAACATATCGTGTGTGGGTAAGTCCTTTTGGATATGAAACCCATTCGATAACCGTTTTTGATAAACGATAGTCGTAAATCTATTTATCGTTCTTTTGCAGGTTGGATGGCTGCAAATTTGAAGCCCATGCCTTAGTCGTGACAAAACACATCCAAATCCAACACACAAACGGACTTTATGAGCGTATCAAGAATCTAAATACGCCTGAAGACATCCTCCGTTGGAAGGAGGAACGTAGGAGCAAATATCCAACCCTTGAGAACCTGCGAAACAAGGAGGGTGAGCGGAAAGAGAGGGAGGAACGGAGGGAAGTTTTTCAACAAGGAGACGTTCATCAAAAGCAGATTTTTCGCTACAGGATTCCGCCAGATTATGATAAAAAACGGGAAAACGAGCACCTTTGGATGATGCGGAAACTACGCCAAATCGATTATAAGCAGGGGGACGCTTGGAGAACCCGAATGTTTGCTCCAGATTTGAAGTCAGCTCCCCATAAGCGGGTACCCTTCGAGTCGATGAATAAATCCCCAATTATGACGCTGGAAGGGTTTTACCTCAACGTGAAAATGGGGAAGGATGCTCAACTTCAAAAAGCGAATAAGGTCAAGTGGAGTGGATTCAAGGCAAAGACATTAAAGCGGCTGCCGGATAGTGACTCAGAGAAAGGAGATGAGATGGAACTACCCATTTCTAATTCGGAAGGGGAAGAAGAGGACGACGAGACAAAAGGATCATCACAAGTCTCAAGACGCCCCAAATCTATATTCTCATCACTGGTTAACTATAGCTCCGGCTCAGAATCAGAAACTGAAGCGACCGACAACACCAACAGTGAAGAAAGCAGCGTTGGTAGCCCAGAAAATAACATGGTAATTGAAGAATTTGATGGAATTTTCAAGAAAAATCTACCCGTGCCGTTGGCTAAGATTCGAGGTGTAGTAACAAGAACGAGAAGAACGGATATTCATCGTCGAAGCCACATGAGAACTAAGCTGTTGGAAAGGGTAATTTATCTAGTATTTTAGTTTTAATTTTGTATGAAATTGATTTAACTTTTATATTTGACTTCTGTTTTGCAGTTGCTTCAAGATCCCATTCGGAAGGAACGAAACATTATATTGCAAGCTTGTCGCTTTCTGTGTGAGAATAATTTTTTCATGGGCGACAAAACTCATAAGACGGAATCTGTTCCTCCTGAAGATGGCGATAAGATAAGACATCTGACTGATTAATTATTTTGACTAGTTTAATTTTGTATTTCATTTAAAAATCCATTTCTAATGCGGAATCAAAAAACCAAGACTGTGAACTTGAGCTTTACGTGTGATAATTATGCTATTTTACAACTAAGAAAATGGGAAAGTAGATTATGTTTCAAAATAATAATAGTTAATGATCACTTTTAAGTATTTTTCAAAGATTTTATTTATTTTGTCATTATTAATAAATAGGTTGGTTGTGTACGACTGATGCTGAAAGAAAATTCAAGTTGGCCTTTGTATTTCTTCTTATTCATTTCATTATTTGCGACAATGAAATTAGTTAATCATTTAGGGAGATGCTTGGAAATTACTAACCTACAGTACATTAATAATTTTAATTTTTAAATGTAACGACAAATTATAAGGATTAGACTCCGACTCATTATATTAGTAACTAACACTAATAACCTACATTACCTCAAGAAACGATCGTTGATATTAACAGAAATCACAAAACTTCCTGAAAAACGTAGTTGACAAGATCAGGTAAACTAAACCTGATATACTAGCAGCAACAATACATGTAACCGCGAAACAATCACTGTCATTAACTGTTGGTTTTGGTAAAACGGCTGAGACTCATTGTAGCTTCCTATTCTTCGCAATCCTTCACATTATTTCGATTGTATTCCTCCGATTCCTCTCTGGCAGCCCTCCTCTCCTCCCTTGCCTGAAGTCTGCTAGCGTGATGAAGATGAATCGGGCTTATCGTCGTCGGGGGCATTCTCATGTTGATGGGTCCAATAAATCTAATCAACCACTGAAACCTCGACATGATCTCATCCCTCCATCTCGGATTGCTGACAACTGCCTCCAAATAAGCAGGGACGACTCTCCTCAGCGAACTACAGACCGGGCAATCGGCCTGAGTGCATTGCTTCCAGTGGTTGAGTATCTGCCTTGAAGAGGCGCAATGAGGATGGGGGCAGTCGAGTCGGGCGTCACACGTTCTCAAATGGTTCAGTACGGTTTTCATCAGACCACAAAATGCGGTGGGGCACTAAAAAAATTTCAAAAACAAAAAAAGTTAGAACTTTCTTTTTATTTAAAAAACATTTTAAACCACAATTTTGATAACTTACAGGTCTCGCACTCTCTCCAGTATTCCCAATCAGCTCATCCCGCACCCGACAAAGTACCGCGTGGAGTAATACTGCGAGCTGCTTCCGAATCAGTCTTCGCTTCTCCTGAAGCTCCTCCCCACTCATTTGGGCTGGGGTTTCGTTTTGGTTTGTTCCCTCCTCCCCAGTCTGGGTTCCTCTTGAAACCATTCCAGAACTCGTGCTCGGAACCAGAGCTTCACACCCTTGAGACCTTGAGATTGAAATAGATTTGACAATAGCTCCTCCACCACCTGCTTGATTCGTCGACGAAGAAATAATAGGAATTGAGATCGGTTTCGTGTCAACGAGTGCCACCTTCCCAGAGGGTTTGCTGTTGTCCTTCATAATTCTGAATCTGCTCCACCTGCAAAGTAATCAAAGCCCAATTCAATAATTTTCAATAATAATTCTTCTTCTCCTCATCATCAAAACACAGCTAATCTTCTTCTTCTCAACTAATCCTGTTAGCTAAAATATATTTTTCATTGCTACGAGCTATATGCCATGTAGGATCACCTCTAGACACCATTTCAACATGTTTAATGCTCAAGTCCAACTAAATAACGTTATCTCCTCAGCCTTTACAAATAAGGTATGCAATTCAGGCCCTTTATATGCTCATCATGGTGCAGTTGCAGTTGTGCTACGGTGGTTTGGCTTATAACACATTTTTTGAGAGAAATCAGGTTACATGCATATAATACTAGCATCATCTTCATACGGTTTTTCTCTACTACGGTAAACCTGGCAAGGTACCTAACAATACAATATACAATGCTCAGCCTTCATATTTCATTGTTGCACCGTTCTTCTGCTCGCTCCCTCCGACTTGGTCTCGTTTTGCATTGTGAACAAAACTGCAGCCTTTCGTCTTACTGTTTTCAACACTTTTATGATGAAAAACTCTCAGAATGAAGGGAAGGCAACCCAACCGGGGAAGAACTACTGACACACAGACTTACATAATATTGACGCTTTGTAGATAGATACCTCTTGAGTTTAAGTTATCTTGGTTGTCTGAGTTTCATTCATAATGTGGTGGATGTGAGATATAGGCTATTATAAAGGATGTAAATGTAAGAAACAGAATATAATACCGTATTTGCCCTGTATCTGTTTCCACTTCGACAAGAAAAATTGAGATGGCATGGGATTTTAATTAGAATCATGCGTAGTAGTATGGTTGTGGTTGCAATTGTAACACTTTGGGAAATGCGAAAGCCAGAAGTGTGACAACTGGGTTTAAATAAATGTCAAGGGTTTTAACGTAGTTTTTTTCTCACCTGTTTAACACGAATTTTTTGAAGATTTTCGGTGGATTTATAACCTTTTCAACTTGATAAATCCGGTAGATCAATGAAGAATAGTTTGGTTGAGTAAAATTGTAGTTTTTATTAAAAGTTTTATTTTCACAAAAACAGTACTGAGATCGAGACTACAAATAACACTTTGTGAAACAACGACGTCGACAGCTCCTCAACAACTCTCCTCTAGCTTTAGGTCGACCTCCATTTTAGCTAACAAATATTTTCGTTAATCAATCTCTACAAAACGTTCATGCCCATATCGCGCTAGCGATATCAACTTCACAGTGGAAAAATACTCCGTGAATCACGCTGTCGTTCAAAAAGAATATCCAAATTTGCTGAAAACGCAAATTACTCTATTTTCCAGCCTCTCCTCTGCGTCCTTCTTGTTTAACAAAAACACTACGTTTTAGCTAATTTCCATGAAGCACTCACTTCTCACATGGTTTTTAATCGATCTTTGTTTCACAAGCTTAAAATGCAAAATACAATTTGCATGAAACTCAACAGCTCCTTGTTATCAACAAAAAACGTTTAAACACAAGATGCAGACGGTAGCAATACAATTCCTTTGTACAAGAGTTTAACAACTCGGTATGCTAAGTCTATGTCTCCTAAAGAGTCACTCATACACTTTTAATACCTTATCAACTTTGTACTTCATGTGCTCATGCTCCTCTCGCTCGTACGGCACAAACCATACTGAAGCATTGTGCTGGGCTAACCTCATGTTTTGTAGGATGATGCCTTACGACTTACGTGTAGAGTATCATGATCTGCAGTTTTCATAGAACGAAAGCTAACGTATACCCGAGTATTATTCATTCACCAAGTAAACTTGTACTGTGACTACTACTACACATCATATCAGATTGTCGATCGCTGCTTCTGAACGTTATGTACGTATGCTTGCACGAGCTTTGCCTTTTTGGACTTATAAACTGCAATGTAATGCAATGTGATAATAATAAGCACCTTTTTAAGTAAAAACATTTTGCTTGTATTCTCATTCAACACTCAGTACAAATGCGAGTAAAAATATTCT